>UCOM01000626.1:0-68592 GCA_900474385.1 Ormyrus pomaceus | reverse complement strand
CGGACCCGCGCGATTATTTACCTCCCCAAACAAACACCCCCCCCCCTCCCCAACAATGTCGCTAGACAATTACTCGAGCTTCCGCCGAGGAAGCATTACACGCGCTGCCGAGAGTGCGCTAATTTATGCACGAGCGTGTTTCGTAGAAACTCGGCGGAAAATTAGGGTCGCGAGGGCCGGAAGTTTCAATTCGAAAACTGACCGCGGCGCTCGGAATATCGCTCGGCGAATGTAATTGCCGCGGACGCTCTCTGCCGCGCAGCTCGGACTGTCGCTTGCAGGCGACACGTGCCGCGGCCGCGGGCGCGCGCGTCGCCGCCACGCTCGTTAGAGGCCAATGAAACGCAGTCGTCAGGGGGGGAAGAGCCCCCAGGAAGTTGCTCGAATTTAGATTATAAATCGGGATTTTTAAATGAAATGGAATACGCTTTCGACGCGTGAATGTATATATTATTGCCGGAAATGAAACGGAATAAATGGGCTTTGGATAGTATTTATTTGACGGTTGGAATAAATATAAATGTGCGCTTTCGAGTCGAATAAATACGTGGCGTGACAAATAAATCAAACGTTTTTTTTGTTTTTCAAAGGAAATAAATTTTATTTCGTTCGAGCAAAAAATACAACGAACGTTGAAAAAACATTCGTTCAAAGCCATTTCCCGGGTGAAGCGTCGAAAAGCAATATTAATTGGGTATACTCAAATCCTCGAACGTCATTACGCCCTCGAGCGTTACATCCTCAATCACGGCAAAAGCCCCCCGGAACGCTTATAACGGACAAGTCCTGAAATGGCTTGTATCGGAAAGCCATTCGAGCGTTAGCCGTGCATTCGAATCGCGCGTCCGCGCGCCCTTCTTAGAGCTGTTGCGCCGTCTGCCCGGTCTATACCACCCAACTAAGCCCCAAGCAAATGTACTTAGGCATGTACGCGCGCATGCATCTCCTAGGAGTGTACTCCGTAGGTACCGGACGACGAGCTCGCCCCCGGGGTGTGTCCTAATTACAGCGCTGGGCGCCTAATAAAAGAGCCCCGCCGTACATCCTTGTATCCTCTCCGCGCGGCGACGCGCGCATAATTCTTGAAAAGTGACGTCTCCAGCGCGGTAATTAAGTGCGGACTTCTGCCACTTCTTTTGTGCGGCCTCTTCGACGAGCCGCTGCTGCTTCTTTTTGTTTTGTTGTCGAGCGGCGTTGTTGCTCTCTCCCTTTCTCCCTCCCGCGAAAACGGCTAATTAAGATTTTTCGAGGGGGAACCGGCTGGAAAATCTGCTTTCAAGGCTCCGCCGACGACTCTTGTCACGCGTATTTTGAGCTCGAATTAAAAGTATTACCGGTCTGACGGCTACTGTACCGGGCTCCGGGAGTGAATTCGCTCGTTGAAAGCGCGCTTTTAATTAGAACGACGCTTTAATGGACTTTCAATTTAATGGAGGAAGGAGAGAGACGAAGCTAATCGGGATCGCGGAAAAAGTTGAGCTTTCAAAGGTTTGCCACTTGGAGAGATTGATGTTAATTAATATTTTTGATAATGAAAAGTTTATTTCGAGAACGAAATTCGTAAAGAAGTTTGTAATTACTGATTTATATCAGTATCCCAATGTTGCCAGAATCGAGATCAAAATGCAATAAAGAAGGATCAGCAATGTCTATTTGAAAACTTTATCAGTGCGGTAATCTTTTATGGAGAAAATGCGCATCTCATTTGAATCAATAAATGGATGAATATTCGCAATCGCGCGGCCGTAGGATTTGATAAACATAAATCTATGCACATACTGATGCGATACGGGCTGCGTCGGTCCAATTTCAGAAATATCGAATCAAACCTTTTTTTTCCCCGGACATTGAATTAAAAAATGATGCAGTTTCAATACGGATTGCTGCCTCTGCATGAATATACGTAAATTATCCTTTTCATATTTAAAATACCAAATATAGACATTAATATTTTACTAAGAAATCTTTGACGTAATAACGGCAGCTGTAATTGCCCAACGTGATTGCATCTTTCAACAGCGATAAATTCGCACTTTAAAATGTACTTTACAAAAGCCGCTTAAACTTTCTTAAAGCACTACGTGGATAGCCAGCGTTAGCATTAACAGAATATTATGCAAATTGTGAACTTACTCGTGAAACGCTTGATTGTCTAACGTGCCATCGACTGTTACGGACAAAACGGGCCAACGTGAATACGGCCTAGTCCTCTGAATTCAGGTACGCGGATTAGTTAGTCTAAGCAGGAGCTTATCTGTCCAGACTGATCACTTGGGGATCTTGGGTTCAACGTACAGTACCCAAAATCCAATCAATCGTTAAATAGTACAATTAAACGATCCCTCGGACCGAATTTCCGCAATTTTCTCAAAACAAGATGCAGATTACAGTAAACAGCATCAGCGACAAAACTTATCTCGAAAAACCATTCGTCAAGTAGCGATTCCCGCTAACCCAATAACGATTATCCTAAACCATCAGCGCCCCGACACCACTGTTCATCAAGCCTGTCAACGCAATTCCGCGTGTCTCCCCGGAGGCCTCCCAGGAACACTTTTCCGGACTCGCGTTCAATATCACGCACCGTTCTCTCGCAGTGGGGCGAACAACGGCGCGGGGCCTCCTCGCCGCCGAGAATATACGCCCGAAGATTGATAGCGCCTCTCGCCTCCGAAACCCTTCGAAAAACTCACTCGCGAGCGGGAACCGTTATATATACCGGGCTGTCTCTTTGAGGAGGCAGGGGAAAGCTCGGATGGTGACAAGGGCTGCGTGAGGTGTCGGGATGTGTCTTCCGTCGTAGCGTTTGCTTTATTAATCGTTATTGAAAGAAATCGTATTACTTACTTTTTTTGGACGCGTTAAATAGGACAGCTGTTCGTTACGGAAAAGGAGCTTTTTTTTTATAAATACTGATAAATAGCAGTAAAAATTTCATGTAACGTACATCTCTGCGCCGGCGTCACCAGAACGTCTAAACAGAAAACTTGGACTTCCGACAATCGAAATATAAATAATTTTTCCCGCAGGCATATATCCCAGCCCAAAAAAGGTGCCAAAGGAATCTTAAAAATGTTCTTTCGCAAAACCGAGAGGCCGTTACATGTAAGAACTCTCGAAGTGAAGCGCTTCGTTACTCAGATGTTTGCACTTGGGTTTGGCAAGTGGCCATTGACGAGACACACAGGCGCAACTGTACGCACACAGTCGAGCCCGTCTATAGATTACGTACGCCGGAAAACCGCAAATGTTTGAGCAGTCGGCCGGCCGACGACGATGTTATTACTCTAACGGCGGAAAAACATGACGAGCGGCGCGCGGAACTTTATTGTGCCGGACGCGAGCGGAAGAGAGTCCGAGAGATAAACTCTCTCTCGCTCTCGCCTACTTGTGTCCAAGTTTCCGGAAGCACTTTTTGTACTTAAAGAACCAGCCAGGCAGTTTTTCGTTACTCGCGAGGAGAAGACGGTATACACTTACAAGTGCAGGGCACGTCGCTCGACTATAAAAAGAAAATTTTCATCGGATTTGCGCGGGGGGGGGGGGGCGTTTTTGCCTGTTTCGCGCGAGAAACTACTTGCAGCTTAGTAAATTTTGCGAATTACTTTTTTGCCGCGGAGGAAACTAGTGAATCCTACTTTGCAAAGAAACATTTTACTCGGTATAACAAGCACCTTTTCTTGTGAAGTTTCTTTTTTAAATGAATTACTCAGGCGTTTTTTGCAAAGTAGGTTATGTCATCACCTACACTTTTTAGATTTGGATTTGTTAAAAAGTGATTTACTCACGCATACACCTGATAAGTAAATTCCTTTGTGACGGAAGCTTTTGTTAATAATGTAAGAGTACTTGGGGATATACCTGCTTTGTACCCTGTACGCATTAAGGAATGAATTAACTACTGCATGAATGCTGAATTCAGAGCACACACTGCCTGAATTTTTTACGCATCGAGTAATGTAGAGATTAGATAAAGGGGGACATAGTAAAACATTAAATCTATACATTTTGACCTGTTATAACGCAGAAACGATTGATTTTTTTCGTTACTTTAATTAAATTTTTCTATTATAATAATGAAAAAAACTAAAATTATCATTTATATTAAATTTTTTATTAAAAAAATGTTTATTATTAAATCGTAATTTTATCCTTTTGGAGTATTAATAAAATGCGTTTCATTGAAAACGTTCCCTTGTTTAAATAAATTAATCACGTAAAGTGAATCGTGTTTTCCTGACTTTAAATGCAAACTCTGCACTTGCGAAAGTTGAATTTTTCAAACAGATAGTATACACTGTGTTCGATTGATTTTTAATAAAATTCTTGCGACATCTTTGTGTGCTGTTAAAAATTGAAATGCGTTAAAAACTGTTTTTTTTTTCATCCTTGAAATAATACAAATTTATATTTATAAAGTTCATTATTTTATTCTTCCAACAGCTTTAATTGCGTACCGTGGAATTCTAAGTTCGAAAAGAAAAGTATCTTGAAAGAACGCAAGAGAGGGCAAATAAAAGAACCAGTAAACAAAAGACACGCCGTACAAGACTTGATATACAGCCTAAGCATAATTACGCTTCATAAAATAAAACAATTCTCGTTATTAAAAGGGACGTTAGCGCGAAAGAACTCCGAAGGATTACGAGCGCCAAGTAAAATAAATCATTCACACCAAGACGTACGTTTATCGGGTTCACCCTCTCCATTATTAAATATGTTCCAGCCACATTTTTCTTAATTCACCTCCGCCTCGGAAAAAAAAGGCGCGATCGAATCACCCTCCCGCCGGGACCTAACACCCACCAGACACGCGGAAAACTTGAACGAAAAATCACGCGACAAACAAAAAAAAGAAACAAGTCTCCTTACCTTGCGCCGTGGTGAGTTCGGGCGAGGGGGGGTCCGGGGCCCCGAGGGCCGCCACGGACAGCAGCAGGAGCAGCAGCGCTCTCGAGCACCCGACTCGCATCTCGGCGGCTCAGCAGGAACGCGTCTTTGTCAGCGGGCCGTGAAAGCAGCCTCCCGTCCTTGCCTCCGTGCCTCCACCGCCTGAGCGCCTCCGATGGTGCCGCCACCGCGTCCGCCCCGAGTCCGCCGCCGCTGCAGCCGCGATTTCCAGGGCTGCCGCGGGCTCTGCCTCGTCCTCACGTCGCGCGCACTTCGCCGAGAGAGAGAGAGAGAGAGATAGAGAAAACACGGGAAATAAGCAAGGCGTGACTTGCAGAGGCCAGGCCGATGAGAACAACCCCTTTGTCCCGCCAGATATTGCCTGGGCCTTTATGTATCGTAAGGAGGAGGACTGAATCGTCGCCGTCTCGCCGCCCGACAATGCGCCCGGCTTCAATTTCTTTTTTTTTTTTCCTTTGCTCGGTAAAGAAGCTGTCTCAAGATGGCGGTTGGTTTAGCCGAGTTTTCGGGGAGAAAGCGGAGAGCTTGGATTCGTCGCTTCGTAAAATTGAGCTTGTGCTCCTAACGTTCTCGGGGGCTAAAATTATTGATAAAAGGAGAGAGCTTTGTATGCAGACGCGCGGAATGGAGTACTCGCGTGTTGAAAGAAAATTACAAGTTGTAAACCATCTTGGGTTAGCTTTTCTGAATTTCTTTTGTAGCCGTAAACTCGGAGAGAGAAAAAAATTGAAAAAAATAAGACCTTTTCCTCTATCTAATGAAAAAAGCTGAAAAAAAAACACGTGCGGCGGTTAAGTTCTCGAATTTACATTGCAAATGCGCGCGGATACGTTCTCCGACTGCAGGTCTGACCAAACTCTCTCGGACTACTTCTGTATCTACGGGTACACTTATCGTAGCGGAGTAACACCATAAAGAAGTCCGGCAAATTTATTCAAAACGACTTGAACTTCTTGCAATAATATTTGGATGTTTAATGCTAATAATTAATGTCGTATAGTTTTCTTTATTAAAAATTTTAACATTTCTTCATCCCTCATTAAACTTCTTACGACAAAACTATTTAAATTTTTTACTCCTTACTTCGGTAAAAACATTGTTACTCTAAATAACTTCACTATTATTATATATAAGGTTCAATTAATAATACCGAAAAAGGAGAAATTGAAATATTTTCTAAAAGATGTCATATATATCGACATTGAGAAATATCTTAAAACGCGTGATAACAGTTTCCCATTTCTTTCGAGGTAATCCGAGATCAATATACGTATTCTATCTCCTTATAGTATCTGCTGTCAAAGAAAAAGATGACTGCAACAACTTTATATCCCCTGAAAATTGCTTTCTCGGAAAGCGACTACCCGAAAATTACAGCAATTCTTTAACCGAACCCAACGGAGTCGAATTTTTCGCCCGATGTAGGTTTTAGCGGCCCTCCGAGCGACTTCCCCTTTTTTACATGTATATTGCGCACCTGGACTAATACTGCGGGGGCTTGTATTTGTTCGGTCTTTTCTCGCGCGAATTTCTCTTTTTTGCCGATCTAAACGACGTGCAAACTTTATATGGGCGTGAATAAAAGTGAACAAAAAATGTCGAACGCAGTCCGTCAAGCACGGCGTGCGATTCTTCGCGGATGCTTGAATTTTATAACGGATTTATTTTTAACAAATTGTAATTTCGTCCCGCGCGATGGGCATTTTAAAATTAACAAAATCAAATTTGAACTATTGATTATAATACGGTAAATGAAGCTTGGTTTAATTAAGAAGTTGTAAAAAATTAATATAAAACACGTAAAATTCGAGGATACACGTTGTAAAAATTTTATAACTCAAAACTTTTCTCTTTAAATGTGTCGCGGTCGCTTATAGCCTTGTTTTTATTCTTCTGCTATTGCAGATCGTCGGAACTATCAGAGACGACATGAAAACCTCGAAGATAGCTAGAGCAATTTATTTTTTCTAAATAAATGGATAACTCGTACCCTTCATTAATTCTGCCTCGGATCTAGCTGCTCGTAAACGAGCTTTTATCAGCGTGAAAATTTAAAAATATATTTAAAGAATCCTCGCGTAAATCAGGTTGCTTTTCTACGTCAACGTATAAGCTAAACTTTCCGATAAATAATTCAATACAGAAGGGCGTGCACTGTTTTGTCGGTTATATATATACAAGCGCAAATTATAGTATACAGTGAGCTTGGCTACTCTCTCCCCCCGAAACCTCGATTCCAACAGAAGCAGTGGCTTTTGATTTATAGATGAAATATTAATTGTCCATATACGCGTTTTCGTCGCTGTAGCTTATCGATTTTCATTTCGTCATCGCGGCAAAGTGCAGCGCCGTGCATTGCACCCTGCATTCGTTAGAAACAACAGCTCGTGTTACTCTGCATTGAAGAATTCAGGCCGTAATAAATACTGCGGATAGGCGCGCTACACGGAGGGAACAAAAAAATTCCGGCAGATCGATATAAAGCTCTTTAATGACGCCGTGGGCTTTCGATTCGTATAGCAATCAGGATATTGCGTATGTTGTTAATATCTTCTTTATTATGAAGAAGTTCGTCATTCGAGTCGTCTTGGAGAAAATGAAAGGAGTGCGCTTAAAATTTTTTAATTAACTGCTTTCGTATATTAATTGCCATCGTAAATGAGAAGGGCCTTCGATTAATTATGAACGATTTTTTTTTAAATATAGCGCAGGATTATCATAAAAACATTGATGATGTGAATCTTAACTAAGGTCATTATGCTTTTACAGTCTGTTTCGTAAAATGGGACAAGTGCAGCGAGTTAAAAAAAGCTTCTAAGCAACTTATATTACGTCGGATTGCTTTACTTAATTTAGCGCCGATCAATATTTATCAGAAACTTTTCAAAAGTTGACCGCAACAAAATTTAAATCGCGATGCGACGAATGAACTGCATCCGCAAAGGATTTTAACAACTTCGCCGTCCAAGAAACAAACCTCGAAGAAATCCACGTTACTTTCGCAGTGAGCGATCGCCCGCGAGTCGACAAAGGCCATCGCACTGACGCAAAAAACTACCAGACTGGCGTAAACCCAATCCGGAGCATCCAGCGAAGCCATCACCGCGAGCGCAACAATTCCCCGAAAATTCACCCCCTCAGGGACCAGCCCGTACACTCCTCACCGAAAAGCACGGAAGGGGACGCGCGGCGAGACAGCGGAGAAACAGGCCAGCTCGGGACAAAGAAGACAACCGGAGTAGAAGAAGTATATGAAGTAGAAGGTCGTCGTTACCCAGGTCTTCTCGGAATCACATCTCTCGTCGTCCGGGCACTGTGTGCTTTTTAGCCTCACGCTCCTGATCGATCACGCTCCGGCGTGCGCCGCATTATAGCCGCCCCCGACTCCCTATGTACCTGTATGCGCGCACACACGACCTGGCGGCAGGTGATAGAGAGAGAGAGAGTGAGTGAGCGAGACCTCGCCGCTGACCGGACACCACTTCGCTTATGCACACTGCAAAGCCCTAAGTTTATTAACCCTTTTCCCGAGGCTCGACCCCGAACTTTCCTCTTTGCTTTTTCGGTAGGGAGAATTATTTATTCCGGTGCGCGCAAAGTTCGCTTCAGGCGGAGAGAGAGCTTTGCGAAAGTTTGCGCGCACGTTCGCACTTTGGGAGGAAAGCTTCACCTCCCGAAAAGACTGTTTAGGATACAACGGCACCCCTCACGCGTGCTAATTGCGTTATTTAGCGCGGTCAATAAAGCGTTTTGCAGTGTGTGCGTGTGCATAGAATCGGGGGCCCCGTCAGCTGTGCGCTCGGCGTACGTACAAACGCCGCTCGCGGGGTGAAACAAAGGCGAGGAGAGAAGAAAGGACGGTAACGAGGAGCTCCTCTCGCGATCCTCGCCTTTTGTTTTCTCCCCGGCGTTCGTAACTTTTACCCTCTCTGCGCGTATACCTCTGTTTCTCACTCCCTCTCTCTCTCTCTCTCTCTCTCTCCTGCACACTGGAAACGTCCGTCGACGTATAAACGAGCGTCGGAAACGGAGCGAGCCGCGACGCGCGAGTCCCTGCCGGCCCGCGGAGGCAGCAGCACTACTCTGCCGCGTCGCCGGCGGTCGTCGCGACGCCGCCGCCGCCGCCGACTTCGGGGCGCCGGCGCTTTACGGCTCCCGATTTTCCTTTCCGAGGGGAGGGGAGACGCCCCCACCTGTTCGTGTGCGGCTGTGTGGGTGTAAGTGCCGCACGAGGGAGAGGGAGAGAGAGAGGGAGAGGAGGAGGATCGCGTGCACGCGAACGGCCTGTTTCTACCGATGCCTGCTTTCTGACTCGGCGCGAGCGAGGCTGCGCAACGGCGGTTGCATGACTCCGCGTACTTGCCACCTCACGAAGCTTCGGGGCGATTTTTGCTGATTCAGTTTTGAGCTTTTTTCGCGGAAGGAGGCATATGATTTTTACCTTTTTTGCCCGACGGATTATTTCTGCGGGATGCGATCGAGCGAGTTTGCTTATTGTCGGAGAGGAGGTCGTTTGTTATTGTACTTTCTTTGGGTAGTTTGATAGTGCAGAGGACTGAAATTAGAATGCGCTTAATTGCGGGAGTGCCAGTTTTAAACGAATGTCTCGAGTAAAAAAATTTACGTTCGGCTAAAGTTTGGACGAACTTTTATAGCTATATTTATCGGATTTATATATATAAATAACTATAATGCAGTTTTCCCAGCCCTAAGATATAAATTCAAAGAGGAAAGATATCTTCTTCCCCAGAGAAATTCGAGAAATGCTCTGGAACAGAGTTTACATCTGTAATACCATAAATTAGTCTTAGTATATTAAAAGGAATACCATAGTTATCTAAAAAGAAATGTATGATATCCGGCTTGAAATCTAAATTTATCTAAAAATATTTAAATGAATAATCCATCTCATTTTGAATAATAGTATGGATTACGTTCTTTGCTTCACTATAACGCAACTTTACGACAAAGGCGTAGAAGTGCTTTGCGCTATGAGCACATAAACGTCTTTACAACGTAAATGCATCGCATTGCATTTGTAAACGAAACAACGACACCCAACATTCTTAATCTCTTGATTTTGAAAATTAAGATCGTTTATTAAACTCTAATAAAAAGCGATACGAATTTATTGCGAAAAATTAATAATTTGCAGAGACAAATGAAAAATTTCACGACTTGAATAACCTTCTCTTACGAGATGCTTTCTTTTCCGGGTCATTTTTCTTTGTAAAATAATGGCAGGTTTGAAAGCCTTCTGTATTTTTGCAAATGTACAGCGATCGAGCTGCTTATAGGATTGGCCATTGTACGCGTTTATCCTCGCTTTGAATCGAATTTACAGCCAGCGTACTATTACTCTTACAAAGTAGCACAAAGAAAACTTTCAACGGAAAATCGGGTAGTCGTTTGCTTGACTCTTACGTTCGCCGAACAAATCTTAAAATGTTACAATCGAAACCGAAAAAAAAAGCGAAACCCTTGAACTGTCGCCGACTCTCTCCTCCCTTTTACGCTCCTTAATACAATCGCGATGCTCGACACTATTAATGAGGAACGAGCGAAAAGCCAAGCGCATAATACGAAATTCCGCGACGAATTCCTGGCATGACTCAACCGCCAAGCGAAATGTATAGAATCTCGCGCCGAACAAAATTGGGCCTTTAATCGTTACACTCTCGCGGCTCAGTCCGCTCGGACTTTTCTTCCTCGTCCGTTTTACGATGTAAGCGAATTGATCTTGGATGGCTGCCCGCGGCGTCGCTGCGATATCCGCACGGACGTTTGGAATGCATGCAAGTGTGCGTGCAAAAGACGGGGGGGGGGGAGGAAAAAGGAGACGCCGCCTGCTGAGCTTGAAAATAGATTTTTCGCTCAAACTAAATGATTTGCCGTCGCCTCGCATGACCCAGTATTTCGTGGGAGCCTCCGGCCAATCGTGAATTTTTAATGCGAGTTAAGAAAAATTATGAATATTCAATGTCAAGATCGATAATCGCGAAATTCGCTTGAAATCTTAAACAGAAACGTCAAAGTCTTGGGGAATCGAAGAAGGAAGAGTCTTAAATAATTAAAAAGCTTGTTCGTCGGGGTGCTGTAAACAAAGTAGATTATCACGTTTATGTTATCTTACGATATTAAAAGACAACGAGAGGATTAGATTCAAATTACTTCATTATGTAAGATTAAAAATTTAAATATCTAAGAAATTAAAAGCTTCTTTGTTTTAAACGAAATTATGATAATTCTACGAAATCGTAGAATATTAATGTTTCTCCGAATAGGTAATAGCATGCCGTTCCGTAACTTTTAACTCTACTTAATTGGTATGTCCGAACGATTGTCAGGTAATTAACTTGAAAGAAATGACTTTTTAATTGTTCACAGTCTGAAACAAAAAGTTAACACGATAATTCTGTGTATAAGAGTCTTTATATTTTTTAAATTATTTAATTATTAATATATTTATATAAATTTTTTTATATTTATATAGATAGTTCATTAAGATTCTATTATTCATTGCAAAATTTTCGATTATATATATATATATATATATCTTTTTGCTGCATTCTTTACATTTTTCTATTAATTAATATTATTAATTAATTATTAATAATAATCAGCAGATCTTCGTTAAAATTTAAATTCTTAAAATCCACCTTCCAAAATATGTATTTTAATTGTTCAAAGGTATCCCACCGTTAAAAATATCACTTATCTTTGATGAGTGGAGTATATAAACAATTATCATCAATGCGTATGATCACCTTTATTAAATATTATTAAATTAATTATGAATGAGGGACAGAGGGATGTTCGCTTTAATTATACGACACGTAATTTGCGCTCGCTCACTTAAATAAATTTGGTTTGTCGAGGGTTTACCTTCCACTGCAAACCTCAACTCGCGGTCGAGTCCCTTACTCCGCCAACACGTCCGAACTCCAATTCAAAACACACTTCCCGGTAGATAATTTTATTACTTATTGTAAATTCAATGCCGATGGTTATTACGAATTCACGTAGCATTATTACTTTGCTTAGGAAATGTCGGCACTTCCCGTCAGGAATTTTTCCGGCACCCAATTGATAGGATGACAAGCAATCGCGATCAACCGTATTCGAGACTGCTAATTTATTATTTCGAACCGCGCTACTTTATATTACTTCAATGTTTACCTGTCTCTATTTTCTGGATTCGGAATTGCTTTCACATAGTTGCTGATTGATCTCGAAATTTTCGAAATTACTAACCAGAATTCGATGGATGTATGTTTTGCAACCATAAAAGACAAGTTTGGGCACAAGAAAAATGTCGAAAAAGATTTCGTTGGCCCTCGTGTGAATAATTTCGAGTATAAGAACTGACTTTTAACTACATTTTTTTTAAGTATCTCATATTTCCATCTGCTAAATCCACAGCGACAAATTAATCAAATATTACGATCATAAAGTTCAAAAGTAATCCTTTCAGCTTCACAGCGTTACCATACAATCTTATAATACTATAACCATAACAAAAAATGTACACATCGAAGCGCATATTTCAAAAGCTTTCCCCTAACCCATCCTATCGACCAACAAAATTTCAAACCAATCCCAAAGAAATCCAAGCGAAATTTATAACCGTCCAAAGCATCGCCATCAAAACTTTCACGCACTCAGGAAATCCCTGGATTTTCAACCATAAAGCTTAGAAAATAACAACCTACTCTACGCACTCCGAACGAAAACGGGCAGCGCCGAGAGTTCCCGCGAGAAGCACGCAGAGCAGAAGAAAAAAACAAGGCCGCCGCACCGGAAGAGATCGCGCACAGGTAGTTCCGTCGCTCGTGGAAAAACAAGGAGAGACGCGTGTGCCTGCGAGAGCGGGGTGATCGAACCCTCGGAATTTCGTTTCGCCCGATAACCCGCCACACCCTAATAGGACCCCAATGGGGGGCAGGCCTCTGCTCTTCTTTCCCTTCATCGAGCTCTAACATCCATTCGGACGCCCTGCTTCGATCTTCGATTTTTCCTCTCGCCCATAAGCGCGGAGACGCCGCGCGCTCGCGGGTAAAATATTCACGCGCTCGGTGGGCGATTCGTCTGAATTATGCACACGAGCGGCTTGGGGCGTATCTTTTCTGTTATGGCTTCTCGACGAGATGTGCAGCGGCACGTGTCTGGGGTAATCCCCGGCATCGCTTTTTCATCGCGTTCGATCGCGCTCTCGTAGGATGCCGCGCGCAAGCTTCTTCCGCCGACTTGCGGATTTCGCTGAAATCGCCGAGTGAAAATGCAAGCTTCGAGCAGCTGTTCCTTCGGTATTCTTCTGACGTGGCTGTTGTGTTAACGCGACATTCGCCGAGTTATAATTATTAAATATTTGTTACCGCGCCAGTTGCACGCGAGCGCATATAAAGCCGCGGCTGCACGGCGGCCGTGTGCTAATAAAGTTTAAGTGCATAATCGAATGTTTAGCCGCGAAGCTTGATCATTCTTAAAAGCTACATATTATTCGTACACGTCACGTATATATATATATATATATATAATTACGATCTTTATCGTAGCAAAATTTTGCATTCCTCGCCGTAATGCGCGCCGGCCGGTTTTTCCGAACATATTTCCGCGACAGCGCGCATAAATCAAGGGCAATTTAAAAATTTACGCTCGATAAAATTGCTGGGAGGAGAAAAACGCGGAGAGCCCGCGAGGCCGCTCGCTCCGCTTTGGAATCGATATGTAAAATCGCCTCTCTCCGCGCGACGCCGCAGCCGCGAGAACGCCGGTTACGCACTAATTTTCCTCGGATGTGCTTTTCATTAATAACGAGCGACATTGTCCCGCCGACGATAGTGTATAGTGCCATGGAACGGTTAGAGAGTAATCGATATGGCGCGTTGCATGCATTGTTTATAAATAAACGCGTGCGGCGGTCAATATATAGAGATTGAATTTGCTTTTTTCTCCTCCGCGGCTTTGCGCGAGAGAGGCGGAGATGACTCATGCAACGCGTGCGCGTTCGAAATTATGGAAAACCAGCCAGGGGAGACTTGCCGCCTTTGTCGAGTCGCGGCTGCGATTAAGTTTGAGCTTTGCGGTCAGCGGATTTCTGAGTGCTGTTCCCGCAGACGTACACGTCTTTGGCTAAAGGTCCCGTTTTAAAGGTGCGACATTTTTATGAAATTTTATGAAGAACGTGGAAATGAGAACATTTTTACAAAATTAAAAAAACTGTTGAAACATATTAGTTTTCTTCGTGCATCTACGTGTTCAATTATTTTGAAATTCTGCAAATAAATTTACAGATAAATATTTGAGAGTATAATTATTCCTCAATTAATTTCATGGCATCAACAGAGTCAAAAGCAAAAATCGAAACTAGATAAAAAACAGTCGAAAGAGCTCACACTATAAAACGTGTTCTGGAGAGTTTCTTGCTGCTGCCTCCTCGGGCAAGGTGTCATTTTAATAGTCCTCTAGCGAAAAGCACGCCACGTGATCCTCTAATTGCAAGTGGGCACACGTAATTCCCGGTTACTTGTGTGACCTAAGTAAACTGCACCGCTTCTGTTAAGCGGCTCTTTCCTATTAAGAATAATGGCATTGGTTTGTTTATGCACATAAGAACTGTAAACATTTTAATTGTGCATAATGTTTAAGTATACGATTCTTTGCCCGGTTCACCTTTAATTATCACTTGGGCAGAATAGAAAATTATACCAAAAGATATTTAGAAGCTACCTAAAACGTTATGTTGCAATTACTATCGATATCCTCTAGGCTAAAATAGCTTAATTTTATTAGTTTCTTAGTTTATTTTATATATTTTATCTGATAAAACACATAAATTTGCATAAACAGGAATTATCCGTTAATATTACAAAATATCTAATAATGAACATATTAAAATTACGAATGAGTAAGATTATTCTTAGAATGTAGTAAAATTTATATGTAAATAAACTACGAAGTTTAAAATAATTTAGTTGTCATTATGTACTTAAAGTAAAAAAAACTTTTAACATTATAGTAATTACTAACCCCTTATAAAAGTAATATCTTTTTACATTTATTAAATGTAATAACTCCCCTACAGAGCCTTTATTTTTAGTTTAATGTACTTTCCTAATGAAAAAACTTTTCTTTCACAATTTAAAAACAAGCCAACCGTAGAATCCACTAAATCAAAAAGATCCGAAATCATCGCGACTGCAGCTCTCAGCTCTACAATCAAGCAGAAGGACATGCGAAAAAATCGACTAAACCCCCTTCTCGGACACAACAATCCTGCACAATATAATCTCCGAGCAAATCGAGCCAATTGACGGTCGAAAGTCTGGCTGCCATGCTCTGCGCATAAAAGAATTAAAGCTCCCCAATTTGAGACGTTCCTCATGCCGACGGGCAATTTCCCGTCCACCGCCCGCAGCAGGCACGAAAACGCTCGGGGAAATTAGATATCGCCGCTTCGACTTTCTGCACAGGCACGCCGCAAGGACGCGCAGCCCGAAATGTCGCGTGCCGCGATGCCTGCACCCGCGATGCGGATTTTTAGCTATCGGTCCCGATGCGCTTTCAAAAGATCTTACTTCGGATATTTTTGGACTTTACGGTTCTGGATAGCGCCTCAGATTTTATCGAGTAAATATCAAAATGTAAAAATCTCCGTTCGCTTAAAAGGATGCTTACATATAGATATAGATAAGTATGAAATTAAAGTTTGAACATTTTTCCAGTCTGCTTCTATACATATTTCATTTTTGTTAATTTATCTTTTTCAGATTGTAAGCTAATTTTTGGTATTTTGAGTATTGATTTTACCTATGCGTTACTCAATCACACCTGAATATTTATATCCTAATACATTATACGTCAAAAACATACGGGCTAAACCACAACAGTCGCTTTCGGCCCTCTAAAAGTTAATTAGCAACGTTGTAATAGAGACATTAATCTTTTTGACCGATATAATTCATTACTTGATATAAAAATTGGGCACTGAAAAAATTAATCTATAACAACCTCGAAACATTTTAAATTCATCCAAGTGATCGAAACCCGCACCGCGGACCACATAATCGAGCTCTCATAGATGCGCTCTCAACTAGTCCTGCACCTCTGCGATACGTTTGTGTCAACTTCCGTTCTTCTTCCGAGCGAATGTGGCCTCGGGTTTGTCGAATGGGTAGTCAGGTAAACCTCTACTAACCGCTGGTAAACATTAAGCAAATGCTTGCTACTCGCGTCAGCTGAAATTAGCGTAAGGCGTTCGAATTTTTTAGAATGATGTATTAGCTCGTGATTTACGTACCGCCGCGTGGCAATGATTTATCAAACTTGAAACTATATTTTCATAAATTATTAGGCGCTTCGCTCGGAAATTTTATATTTAATTACGACTACGTTGTATAAAAGCGTAAAATATTGTACGCTATTATTATTATTTATTGTATAATTATTTATTTCTGTTTTACCTCACAACTTGAGTAAACCTCGTATTGTCTTAAAGAACAAAAATATATTAGATTAAAGCTAATTTTTATTAGAATTAAAGTACAAAGTAAAAAAGTGCCATTGAATTTTTTTTTTTTTTTTTTATTTAATATTGAATCGTAACAATTAAATTATGTAATAATGGTTTCGAATAAGAATCTCTAAAACTTTTTTTTTTATTCGTGCTGTGTAAAAAATAACAAGAAACAAAAATAATCAAAGGCAATTAATTTGGCATTATGCCCGATGCCTATCAATACGCAAACAGTACGATAATAATCGGGATAACGCGTTACAACGTGGCACGAAGGTCCAATTCTACGGTCCAATTTTCGACGATCAACGAGGCGGAACGAGAATATTTTCAGAAACCCTTTGCCCCCGTGTTAATAAAATTATGCGAAATGACACTGGGAAAGTTGTGGACAAAAAATTTACGTGTAATTGTAGAGCCTGGCTGGAAGGTACACAATTAAATTTTACGGCTTGATTAACAGTCTTGAGATCTTCTGAAGTGATTCATCGGTACAAAATCGATGTGCGACTAATATTTAGTATTGAAATGAGCTTTTTATTAAATGGCTTCAATCGAAGAAAATATAACTTAGCATTTATGAAAAGTTATTTAAAATATTACTAACAAAATATTTAAAACTGATTAACGAAATTTTTAATTCGATCTATAATATGCAGTATAACAATAAAGAGTTTTAAAAAAAACAAATACCTTAATAGTTTATAAAAACTTTATTTTTCGTTCATAATTATAAATTAATTTACTAATATAAATGTTTATCGAAGAAGGTTGACAATTATGCCAATAGTCTTTTAAAGACCATAAATCCATTAAAATATATATCACCCACGGAAACGAATCCAAACAGAATATCAAGAATAATCTATTTATTTTACAAACACAAGAAATCATTCGCAACCCCTTCATATCCGCGACACGAGCATTAAAATCACTTTGCGATATAAACTGTGTATAAAAACTTATAAAACACCTACCATTAAAAGAAAGAAACACATGTGTAAAAACGCACATTAAACATTTGTCATATTCAAATAACCTATTAGAAACGTATACGTAGTGAACAAGTCACACACCTCGCCCATCTTCGAGTCGATCACGCACGCAATTAGCATTGAACTCTCACCTTGCGCAATCTTATTGTTGCCTTATTATAACTTGTGCTTTCAGTAAATTGCAAATGAATGCACACCAAAGTCGCAAATTATTTTTAAATTTATGTTTTTTATATAATCAGTTTTAGACACTAACTTTCATCTATTATTTTAAAAACTTTTAACTTCTTTTAGAAAATGGTTTCTTAAAATTTTTTCAGTACTGAATGCAATATCCATGTTCTTAGTAATGTATTCGACAACTTTATTAAGATGAAAAAGATTTTGTAAAAGTAATTTTTATACTGTACATTGTAACATTCAAAGATAGTTGCAAAAATGCGTACATACAGTATTTACTTTAAAATTAAATTTAAATGTAAATATTTATAAATAATACAAAATAATATTACTTTCTGAGGTAGTTATACCGTACATTTTATCCATTTAGCTCAAACAGCAGTGTAAAATATTGATTTACTAAAAATGCAAATGATTAAGTTAAAATTAAAATAATGGAAAATTAGAATTACTACTTCAGATGCTTCTTTTTGCTTCTTTTATAAACTAGAAAAAAATCGCTGCAAAATTCAAATCTACGTATATTATATTTTATATATAAAAAATATTCCCCGTATCAAATAAGTATACTTATCAATCTTAAGTCATTACATATTTAAATTCATTTGTTTTGTTTCTAATCAAGTCTTTATGTGTACAGACAACTTTCCATTCATATACAAGTACTTACAAAATTAAAAAAAAAAAAATATTGTTGACTAGGCTCTACGTGGCAGTCCAGTGTATAGTGTGTCCCTTTAACTCCGACTAAACTATCCCTCAGATTTGTAGCAATCGTCTCTTTTCCTCTTTCAATTCTTTCGTTTTACCACACGTATGCATACATAGGAAATAAGACTATGTAGTGCTCACGTGTAAGCGCATAAATACAACTTTTCACACTAGCATATTGATTTTCTACAGACTAGTGGGCAATGATAGTCCTATTCAAAAGCGCCGTTGCGGTAAAATATTGCGAATAGAATAACGTACCGTCGAATTCGGCGCGTTTTCGAATTTCCGAATATTCAGTGGGTAAGAGAAGCGAAGCCTGATTGCCCTCCAATGGAGTCGTCAGTTCTCTTCTCGCACGTACTGCAGCTGATAATTGACGCGTTTGAAATCTCGGACACTACGTATACATATATGTGTATGAACACGTCTTTTCGAACGCTTCGCCTGTTACATTTTGTATTTGTCGGGCTACAGAATTCAGAGTAATCTTTATATAAAGCATATGTATATTATAAATTTTCTTTGTCCAGAATGCTCTATTCAGTTTTAACATTTTCAACTTTCTCAGTATTCAGATTTAATTCATAAAATTAATACGTAATCATTTTATATATAGTGACTAAAAAATTCTAATTAATATTTTCTAAAAAATATAGAAATACTTTCTAAAAAATATTTTCGTATTAAAGTTAGCTGTCAAATGGTTCTTTAGAGATAAAAAAGAAAATGGTTGCATTTTCTGTTGGTAAGAACTTTTTCTTACATGGTATGAAAAAGCAACACACTTTTAGTTTTATTAATAGCTTATTTTGGCACTACCTATAAGATATGGTAACGATTGAAAAATATAACTAAGAATAAAACTATTAAAAAATTATTCATTTTCTAAAAATATTGTTCAAATATCGAATGTCTGAATTAAAATTATTGCACTTGATTTCTTCCAATTAGAAAAATCATTAGTTTTAGCAACCATTCATGACTATTTTAAAACAGTTTCAATATTGCAACAAAACTGAGTTCTTTGTAATAAAAATTTCATCTAAAATTACTGTTGATATCATTTGTGTTTTTTCTTGTTAGAACCTATAGAAGAAGAGACTCTTTGAACTGGTTCATCAAAATTCGATTTTGCATCTATCAATCTGGATGAGTCAGGTAAACGTAGAATGCGGCTTTCAGTATTTAATCTTTTTTCTAAATAATGATCTGTGTCAGTAAAAGGTATAGCACAAGGTCGAGGAAACCAGCCTCGCACTCGCGTGTCTTTACGATTAGCTATCGACGGTTCTATTAAAACGTTTTCTTTTTCTCCAAATAACCAATTACTGTGGAAAACAAATAAAAATTATAAATGACTTTTATCTAAAATATATTATTAAAACAAAGTGATCCCTTACTTGCGCCATCGAGTAACTATAACAATATCGTCGACATCAAGTTTAATTCGAGGTTCTTCTGTAATTGGTGGCGAACAAAGTACTTTAAGACCGTAACGAATTGGAACCCAAGATCCACTTGCAGGAGATACTACTCTATATCTTTTAGCACGCAGCCGTTTTTCTTTCTTTTGTTCTAGTTGTTCACGCTAATAAAATAATTAATTTAAATGTTATAATACATATATTTGGTACACAAGAAAAAGTACAGAAAATTTGTAAGAAAATATTTATTACTCACTGTCAATGTATATTGATCACAACCTTCTGCAATTGGCCAATTTATACCATCACCAGGAGCAGCACAATGCCATGAAAGTACTTGCTTCATATTAAAAAGCCATCCTTTTGAATAAGGATGAACAAATTGTTCTCCTACTGTACATCTTCGATAGTTTGCTTTCTCCAGTATCCAACATTCTATGCCAGTTTGGTTTTTTAAAATAGCTACTAACTGTAACAAAATTTGTACTTAAGACATTTTATATATTTATTGCATTAAAATATTTATTTAAAATAAATAGAATTAAAATAATTACTTGGAAATATAAAAGCATTCCTACAGCTATCACAACTCCAATTGAAAGACCAATACTAAACAAAACTATGACCAGAATAAATACTGAAGGTGGTTGAAATGGCAAAGGCCGTACTGTAAATACAATAATCAACCAACTGACCATAATGTAGGTTGATATACAACATCCAGCAACTGCACTTGCTAAAAATGCAGTAAAATAACCATGATTATAATGACCAACACAGTTATTTATCCATGGGCAATGATGATCCATTTTTAATACACAGCGATTGCCTGAAAAATTAATAAAAAATGTCAAAAAATTGACAAATCTCATTTCATTTCATAAATTTAATTAAAATAACAAAATACATTTTCGACAATGATGTGATCGAGGAGCTTTATACCCCTCACATTGGTTACAAAATTGTAAAAATTTGCTGTCATTTTTATTTTCCTGTAAAAAATTAAAGAGAAGCTAATTATAGTTTACAATACTCAATAAAAACTGTATTTACAACTTACCGGAACCCAATTATATGGAAGATAACCAGGGCCTTCATAAGCAGAATTAATAAAATGATACAATGTTAAGCCACTAAGAGTAATAAATATTATAAAACTAGTATTAGAAAACAAATTTGTATTAACTTCTGACCATTGTCTGCTACAATGTATAGTCATCAGTGTAATAATTTTTATTATAGCTGAAACAAAAAATATTAAATTTTAAATAAAACGAAAAAATAATTACCTAATATTAAAAAACGAATTTTTGTAAATTTCTTTCAAAACCAATTTATGTAACCAAAATTATATATTTTTTTAATTCACTCAAATTATGGGCGCTCTTGCAACAATACTTGCGATTGTATAAAATAATTCGCCTAAGTACATAAAAATAACATACTCGAATACATTACGATTTTCTCAGAAACTAATAAACTATACATTATTGTCTTTGATAAAGTCGAATTGAATAAAAATAACCAGTAAAAACTTTGCCAGGCGAAAGTAAAATTGTATTTTTTTAGAATTGAACATCACAATTACCAAGAGCAGTAAGAGGTCCCCAATTGCATATTCTCTTGAATGGGCCAAAGCACATTTTGCCGACGACATGTAGCTTTAAGTGTAGTTTTGATTATGAATTGAAATTCAATTCTTTCACTCAGCTTCGCAAACGTTGTTTACTGTCCAGTGTCCAATATTAAGATAACGTTTTATTTACTTGCACGCTCATCTTTTTTCTAGCTTATTATTGGTGGTTTTCTACTTTTAAGTTGGTATCCCATACTTAATGACCATTCGTTGATATTACAGAATATTATATATATATAACATCCAGGCTTGCATTTTTTGCGAAGTTTGTTAACACAAACGAAAATAAGAAATAATAAAATTGATATAATATAATAATCATGATAAACGAAATTTAAAATTAGCTTTAAGTTTTATAACGCAATGCGTGCACGCGCATTGATGTTACCGACTTGCCAAAATGCCAAATTGGCAACCGGCGGATCCTATTCGTTGAACTGACTGCTCTAGTGCTCTCTGCAGACTGCAGAGTCTCTGACTCTTTGCACATCGAAAATGAAGCTGGTTCTGTTGACTATAAATTATTGAAATGTTATTACCGATATACAATTTAACAAAACTGAAGAGATAAAGTAAAAAGTATAAACTGATAAAAAGCAGTTCAATCTAACTAATATTTAAATTTCCTTTCATTTCCAATACAAGGAACTTCCTTAATTTAAGAATTGAAAATTTCAATGTTTTAAAGAAATCATGTCTATGGTAAGTATACTATTTAAATGACATAAAGTAAAAGGTTAGGACATAAAAAAATAATATTTCACAATTTGATTATAATTAATATATTTTGTTAATAAAGCCTAAAAAACGCAGATCTATACGTGGGACTTCTTCAAACGAAGTAAGCGATAATGTTAAAAATGCAGCAATACAAAAACGTCAAGTACCATATAATAATCAGGAGGACAGCAACGATTCCGATGAAGTTTTTTCTGATGATGATGAAAAAATTGTACTACCCAGTAGAACAAAGTTAAAAGGAACACCTGATGAATCTATATCACGACAAGTAAAAAGTGATTTAATTAATGATAGACTGCAAAGGATTCAAACAAATGAAAATGTTATAAAAAAACGTAATATTTCAATTGAAGATATACAAAGAATAATTGACATTGAAAAGAGATTAATTAAAGAAAGACAAAAAAATGCAAGCACTATTCTTCAGAAACAATCTAATGGGTTTGCAAAAAAGTGTTTGCTTAGCAGTTTAATTTTAATGACATTTATTATTATTTACAATTTATTAGACTCAAACACGGATAATTTATCTACATTTTCTTTAAATAAAATGTTTTCAACAAATGAAAAGAGTGATTCTAATATAGATCCTCGATTACGAGATTTACAAATTACACTTAAAAAAAACAGAGAATCTTATAATAGTCAAGAT
The DNA here is from genome assembly GCA_900474385.1 of Ormyrus pomaceus. Lineage (NCBI taxonomy): Eukaryota > Metazoa > Arthropoda > Insecta > Hymenoptera > Ormyridae > Ormyrus > Ormyrus pomaceus. The sequence continues at coordinate 45,824 of UCOM01000626.1, read as the reverse complement.
AGAAATACTTGGGTTGATACATACACAAGTATAAAAAACGTAATTCTTGACAAAGAAAAACCTTCTATAATTTTAATGGTGGGGAACAAAACTGCAACTATTGATTGTTTGGCTCAAATGGTTGGAACTATTGCCAGTAACTTCTTGGACAGTGATAAACTAATAATTAAACCTGAAAATTTTGAATCTGATATGGGATCAGTCATAAATATGATACGTTCAAAGAGCAAAGATATGAAAGCTGTTGTAAGTGCACTTGTAATTTAATTTACATTAGTCTCATTTAATGTTCATTAATGAATTGAATTTTTTTTTAGGTTGTTTCAGATTTATTAAATGTAAATCCTGAAGCTTTAAAAGCATTTCACAACATATGTGACAGAATTAACCCTCTTGTTAAAGAAATGATTTATATATTTACTATAATTACTGAAAATTTTGAAAATACAACAGAGAATATATATAAATTTGTTGAAGACGAACTTTTCAAAAAATTATCTGGTAACATTAAAGAAGATTCGATAAAACCGCTTATTACACGTATTACAGATGGTCCGATTTTAAGAATAATTTCTGAACCACATATTAAGACTACCAATAATTGTCCTACAATATGGACAAAAGCCTCCTAAGCTTTGGATAAATTGTACATTTTAAATTGTGATTTAAAAATTTTTTGTAATATTTTAAGATAAAATTATTTTAAATGTAATTCAAGTCTTTTTATAATTGAATGTATATATGCAACTGTATCAAACGTAATATTTTTGCATACCGAAACAAAACCTAGTACAACTAAGTTTTTAAAAAACGTTTAGCAAAAATATTTAAACATGTGAAAATGCTGTATATTTTTATTATGTGATATTTACACAGCTTGCTAAAAAATTGCCTTTGAACATTAATTTTTTTATAAAAACATACTTGTACAAATTTGTTATAGAATCGTTTATGAATGAAAAAATGTTTTAATAAAAAGAATCACTTTAAATTGATATTCTACTTTATTGAATTTATGCCATATTGTACATGGAAAACGATAATGTAAAATTTGTCAGACCAGCAACAGTATTCAAGTAGAAATAAAAACTTATTAACAATTAAAAGAAGGAAGAAGACAAGAATTAAAGTATGATAAAATTTTTCTTAAAACTTTGAAACGAAAATTTTAATAAATTATTATTATTAATATTTTCTGCGTGCAGTAAAATATTGAACCGACATTGCAATTGATATTTTGTATGGATCATACCAAAGAACAATTTTTTAATTTTGATAATAACTTATTCCTTCTTTTTTTCGATAAACTTTCTACTAAAGAATGATTTGTATAAATGAGCGCATAAATTTTTCAAAAAGTTTGTAAAAGCTCACTAATATTTTACTTTGACTGCAAATTATAAAAACTAATAAAAGTCTTGGCATCATTACACAATATATATTGGATTGCTGAATATTACATTAGTTAAACTTAAAATCAATTTAGTATTAAATGAGGTGATGGGATTAATGATTTGTTTATAACATTATCGTTTTTAACGTTGTAGCGTAGCAGTCGGCAGTCCTTGTAATATTCACTGTAATATTCACTGACGTCTCAAATCACATTTATTTTTTTTTACCTCTCCATCACTTTCAAGATGCATCGCTTAGCACAAAAATAAAAAATTTTCAATTAACAATAATGTAAATTCAATTTAATACGTAAAATTTTATAATAGCTTATTTGGTATTACTATATTTTGATGTAAGCGAGGCATCGAAAAATGACATAGAGAACTCGTTGATACTCAGTGCTAGAAAAGAAAATGTTTTAACTAGACGATGTTCAACGAGTAAACTTTCTTTGTAGCATATCTTTCGTCATGATCTTACATGTCGGTAACTAAAAATATGCAGCATATATAGTATTTGTAATACATAGTATTGTATCGTCGAACCTAAATAATAAATACATTTTATACAGTCACAGACCTTTTATACAGAATGTCCGAAATTTTTGTTGCTGTACAATTTCCTTAACTATCTACAGCGATTTAATTTCGATAATTTATCGATTTTCTTCTTGTAATATCTTTATATTAAACGCGAAAGACAAATATAGGAAAAAATCTCGAATTATAAAGCACCAAAATAAATTTTTATTTTTCACAATAATTGTTACTTTAATTTAATGCATATGTATATAAAAAAACATAAAATATTATTTATGAATGTATTTCTGCAATTAAATTTTTCTTTTAGTTCAAAAAATACATAAAACATTATTAAAAAGATCTAAAAATTCTTTGATTAAATTTTACTTTTATGTATATAAAATGTTTATTCTCTTTACCACGTAATGAATTTGAGGGCACTCTGTATAGAATGGCCTGTAAAATTACTAGATACGTATTTACAGTAAAAAAGTTTAATTGGTCATGTATCTACTTAGCGTAGTAAAGAGAGGAGTAGCGAGTTGCGTAGTGTTGTCGGTTTCGGCTACATAGTCGCGTACTTCAGTCACATTAATTGTCTTGCAAGTCACATGCAAGTTTTCGTAATTATTTGAGTCAGTCGACGTCGAACGAGGTAATGTCCGTGTCTCAAATGTTATATTGATAACTGTAGATCGATTTAGTACTTTTTTCAAATCCTTACTTAAATCTTAGAAGTTTTCGTACTTTCTCCATTTTTCAATTAAAGTCGAACAAAATATGTTATTACATAGGATATATAGCTAATACGAGCTTATGGGTGTAGCTAAATGAGTGTTTTCTTCCAACTTATTGTTTAAAACTATAAGTTGTGTCACTATAATTCTACAATTTGGTCTAAAAATTGCAGTTTAATGTTTTTTTTTTTTTTTTTTAGAAGCGCCAAAGTATAGCAATATTTTGAATTTTTAACATAGAAATGACGCAAATAGAAGTTAAAAAAATATAGGGCCATCCTCTTACACCGTTCATTCAATTTTAGAGAATAAATTTTCTCTAAAATGGACAGTAGCTCATTCGATGAATAAAAGTAACACATGCCTCGACGCACTTTATGTATTGAGTTCAATTGTTCAATTAAAATTGGAAGCTTTGAACTGGTCGAGATGAATCTGGCGCAGGAAATTGGAATTGCTGTCCCTGAGAATCAACTGCAGGTGCAATTCTTGCGTCTTCTTCTTCTGTACCAAAGTAACGCTCAATTATATCGAAAGCTTTTTGATAGATTTCTATATTTTGATGTGACTGTAAAAATTCGATCTTGTCTAGGCCTGAAAAAAAAACGTCAAATTAAATTCCTAATCTTTTACATTTTTAATTTTTTCAAATATTTTGTTATACTTTTTTTAAATTAAAAGAACATTAGAAAACATTTGTTTTACTTTCTTTTCTATACAGATGTATGTGTTAAAAAAAAATGTGGTGAAATAAATAAGTCTAATATATTTACCAAAGCATTGTTCAATTAGAACAGTGTAAGGATTAATTCCATTGTTATGAACTGCATCTTGCTCACCAAGACGCAAAATATTTTCTAACCCATTTAATGCTACTTGAATTATCTTAACATCCATTACTGTCAACAATTCACATAATGGTGGAATGCACCCTTGTTCTGCTAAATATCTAATTTGATCGGGTGTTCCTCCACTAGCAGCATTAGTAATAGCCCAAGCAGCTTCTTTTCTCGTTTTAAATTCAGCTTTACTCAAAATTTCTATTAAAACTGGGAAAATTTTGGCATTTATAACAGCCTAAAAAAAGTATAATTTCTTAATAAAATCGTTAGTTTTAATAATTATCGATTGTTATCATATTCTTAGGTTTAATAGTTATTTATATATTTTATTTGATGATTAAATGAGAAGTTACGTAAGTAAAGTTTACAAAAAAATTCGAAGACTTTTTTTTTTCCAATACTCAACAAAATTTTTTATCAATATTTTAATTTTTAAGACAAACCTGGATTTGCTCATGATTTCCAGCTGTAATATTAGAAACTGTCCAACAAGCTTCTTTACGAATACTATCTCGTGACTTTCCAAGCAAATGTAATAAACAAGGCAATACTGAACAATTTAAGATAACTTGGGTTTGTACATCATTACCAGTTACAATATTTCCAACAGCTCTTAAAGCTGCACTTACAACATTTTGTTGGTCATACCTAAACAATAAATATCAACGATTAATAAAAATAATTTATGTTTAGCTTTTAATTTATTAAGTTTAAACTTACATTAATAATTCAACAAGGCGTCGGCAAACTCCAGCATCTATAACGGCCTGAATTTTTTCATTTGGTCCATCACTTATATAAGATAAGGCCCAACATGCATCAGCTAAAACATCTGGATCCTGATTGTTCAATAGATAAGCAAGAACTTGCAAACATGGAGCGATTTTTTGAAAGTCTGGTCCGGGATTCTTTCCTCTACATAAGTTGGAAATTGCCCAAGCTGCATTTCGCGTCATAGTTAGGCGGGTAGGTTTCGTAACAAGACTAAAATAAGTAGAAAATTTATTAAAGTTAAGTATTAAGTTACATATGTAGATATACAATTTAAGAGTACAATAAATAATACTTTATAAATATTAAACTTACTTGAGAAGAGGTGGTAAAATTCCACAATTTAAAACATGATCTCTGCATTCTGGGCCATCTCCTGCTATATTACCTAACGCCCATACTGACTGTTCTTGCACGTCTTCGTACTTAGAACTTAAGAGTGCAATAAACATAGGTACTGCTCCAGCATCAATTACTACACGAGTCTGATGAGATGTTCCACTGGCAATATTCGTTAATGCCCAAGCAGCTTCAAACTGTAGAATGAAACATTTTCAAATTATTTTAAAAAAAACATTACAAAGTATTTTAATACTAGAAAAATCCAAATTAGCTACATCTCCATAGTTTTTTCAGCATGTAATTGGAATATTTTTATTTTATGTTTTAAAGCATATCAAGGGACGTGGTAGCATCCCGAGCAAGTATGAGTTCATGTGTGTGCAACACATGAACCATGCAAGGGACGCAGAGAAATAAATTTACACCTATTTTATAGGGCGAGTCTCACCTGCAATGTGCTATTGGTGTCATTTTTAAGAAATTCCACAAATCTTGGAACAATTCCTGTCTGAATAACCTCATCTATTGGTGGATTTGGTTCTTTAGATAGAAGTTTCCTGAACTTATTAGTAGCTGCCAATTGTTCATTTATATCTTGACTATACAAAGCTTCTATCATGTCAAGAGTTATCACTGGAACTTGCTATAAAAAGCAAAAATATTTCACATTTAACATTCATGAAAATTAAATAATATAATTATAACATCTGTTGTTTGAAAATACCATAATAGGTGTTGGTACTGCATAGTCATCAGTGATCGAGACACCATCATCATCAGTGACAATATTAGGAACATTGCGCCTTTTTGACAATTGTTGCTCTCGTTTTTGTTTCCTTAACTGTACACCTTCTTCTTCTCTTCGCCTTCGGAGTTCTTGGGAATCCAAGCCAACATTTTTATAACGATATTTATGTGCTGGTCCAGTAGACATCTAAACAATCATATAAATACATTTTAAGCATTTAATTGGGTAGATAGCATTGCAAAAAATGACCTTAATTTTGCGAAAATTACTCTATTATAATGTATAAAGACACATATAACATTTTTCAGGGCGCTAGTAGCAAAGCTCTAGAAAAAAAAATATGGATGCACGGCGATGAGGTTATGTTGCTATGTAAATCTGGAAAACGTTGGTTCCCTACCACACAAACGAAAAAAAAAAGAAAAAAGATGTTGCATCGCGACAAGAGACAATTTTAGGTATATGCGAAGATCCAACCGTGGGCTAAATAGAACGGTTACGGTCCATTGCACCCGATTGACATTGGATTGGAACAAACGTCCCTAATAAATGCAGTCGAACGTGCGTGCGCGATAGGAAGAAAGAAAAGCAATTGCCAGAACTGAGAGATGCTTGCTGTACTACCATTTCAGACTCTCGAATCTGGTGCTTTGTCGAAAGAGCAAGAAAAGGCCATGGGAATTAATTCAGATAGCCAAAATTGAGAATACTTACGGTTGCTGGTTATTTAGTTGCTGCGAGGTTCACAAATATCAAACGAAAAAGTTCATGAGCCTCGACTTGTATCGCCGCTCGCTCCACTAGGTATACTACAATCCGTATAATGCTCGTGCGCGCACGCTTCTTTTTTCTTCCCAGGGCCAGTAGTAGCTGGCAGCAGCAGCGCACTCGCTAGATGTACGGTTGAATCACGAAAACTTCTTGATGAAACGTCGTGTACCGTGTACGAATGCTTGCTTGTGTTGTACGCTTCCTTCTCACTTTTCAATGTATTAAAGATTAAACACGCATTGTCAATGTGTAACGTGCACAGAGTGGTAAGGGTAACTGATATGTCGAGAATCGAGAGGAATCACGGGTTTACGTTAGCCCGCGTCGCCGTTGCTGATAGGCCGAATGCCGAATCTCGAGGGCTTTATTTATCCCCGCATGCATGTGTCTACAATGTCATATATTGCATATAGGTATATGGTTCATCAACTTCCTTCGCATTTTCATTGTGAACTGGATACACAAAATAAATGAGTCATACCTGAAACTTTTGCATAATCAGAAAGCCTAAATAAAAAAATATTGACCTACCTATATTTATCTATAGTACAAAAAGTACTGCGCATTCAAGTTTTTTGCCAAAATAATATCGATATTTTCATAGGAAGATAGTTTTCGAAAAATCTATCTTTACTCTAAAATAATTTAAAATATCGATTATTACAAATTTCAATGCAAGATGTTTAGACATTATATAAATTATACATGAATCAATTTCACAATACAAGATACAATTACCGACAGAGTCGTGTCGTCATGTGCTCGTATAATATTTCCTACACTGCATACCGAATTTTAAACATTGAAATTTCGAAATTAAAGAGATCAATAAAAATGTTCTATATTGTCGACGAAAAAAATTGAAAATGGTTGCATTAATTATATCAAATAACAAAAAATCCGATGAAAATATATACTGAGCTGTTTTATCGATTGGCAGACAGACGGCAGCGTCGGCAATTCGATATTTCGATGTGTGCGCTTACCAGTGGTGGGTACGTAAAATACGCGGTGTCGTAAATGCGTATGTATATAAATGTTGTAAACGTATGTATGTAACGTCGTTTTTGGATCCATTTTATACGTGTATTAAATGTCGTAAATGAAAGCCAATGAAAGCGCACGCGGCACGCACGCTTATTCGATTTTTGGAATCGGAGACGCTCGCGTACTTTATCAATCATTTTTCTCTAATTTTGAAGAATGGGTGGAAGAAAGGAACATACGGAATACGACAGTATGGGTTTCATTACAAGAAAAAAATCAAAAGGGTGAAAATATAGCTTACTGCAAAGTGCGTAGGTAGTTTCATCGTCAATTTTCGATTTTTTGAAAAATTTGATTTTAATTTTTTTTAATGGTAGGATTGAGATATTTCAATCGAACAAAAAGCATTTCAAAGAGCATAAAAATACCTATAGAAGAAAAGGAGGGCGATAGCACATTATAGTAAAGCATTTGTGACTTAAAAGTGTTTCAAATAAAGTTAAAGATGAGCGAAATGAGCTCGACAATTCATTTTGATTTCAAATATACGAATCTTCATTTGCATGCGATATTTCCTCTCCAATAAACAATTAAAATAAGAACTCGGCGTAAGCTTGTGTGTGGCGTCAAGAAGGATCCACGCACTACCGAGATATGTATGCACGAGACGGGCAACCACACACAGAGCTAAGAGTTATCCGGACACACATACAATAAACGGCACGATATCCAATTACTTTGACAAAAGTTTGGAATGCTCGATTTTCTACGCTACTTTCTAGCGTGAAATGAGGGCCATTTCATGCCCGAGTTGGAAAAAATATATATTCTAAAAATATTGATGAATTTATAGTATTTTTCATCACAAGACCGCGAAATGCGACGTAACCGGTCCGAGTATTCCGGAGATTGTGCGAGGCCGAAAAATCTCTTGCGGACGTGTTATGAACATTATTTTTCAGTATAATGAGCCGCGTAATTCGGTTTTGTGTCCTGGTATTAGGGACGCAGAATGCCATTTTCGCGTATACATGTCCGCCGAAAAATTGCAATTTCGGATATGTGTCCGCAAAGTGGCGTTTTGCGTTCGCAAAACCAGGACGCAAAAGTGAATTTTGCGGCTACGTATACTGAAAATTTAATTTTTAAGTCAATAGGCATACTAACGATGCTTTACACTTCTGACAAAAATATAGAAAATCGCTATTATCACTCTACACAGAATTATAAACTCACACCTTCAACATCGGATCTCCTTCAAAAACCTCTTTACTGTTCAATTCAGCAAAATTAAAAATTGAAAATAGCTGTTGTTCTGAACTATTATGTTGACTAAAATTGAAATTGATTTTTTCACTTTCTATCTTCACTTTCTTATAACCTATACCAAACTAACTCAGATATTTTGCCCATAGACGCTTCGGAAGCTAACAGGAGACTGAGAAATTTTGTTTCCAGCACTGAATTTATAGGAAATCTAATTCTAATCTATCTTCCTCTTCCAATCTACCCAACCAATTGGAAACGTAAAATATGTTACTATCTTACGCTCCTTAGAAGTTCAGGTGCAGAGTTCTAACTAGGGTTGCAGGTATAAAATCGTTTCTAAGGAAAGCTGCAGTGTTTTTACTCCAGTAAAAGATTTATAAGCTATCAATGAATAGCTGATTAAAATGAAATTAAAATGAAACTATTTTCGTTAGATTACAGTTACTTCTTATTTTAATAATATAATTTCAAACTATTCTATATTTAATGAATTATTTATTTTTGTATTATTTTATTTTTATATGTCTATTTTAGAATTGAATGAGAAGTAAATAAAAATTAAATACAAATTTTGTTATTGGAATATTTATAGTTCTAAAAAACAAGATTTTTGGAACTCCATGCGCAATGCTCAATTCGTCACGAGCTTGGATAAAAATGCATGGGTTAAATTAAGCTTTGTACAATTTGTATAATAAAATAATGTTCAATACAAGAACAAAAAGATGATTTTAACTTGGTGTTACCTTTTCAAACTATCTTCGTTTTGAAGAAAATTAAATAAAAATTTCATATGAATTGAATTTTCTCTAGTAATTATTAGCCAAAAAAAGTAATTTTTGTATTTGATTTGAACTATATTGCTGAAACTAATGTAAACAATCATAATATAATAATAAGAATAAGAATAAAAATATGACTGTACTATGTTATATATATAATCGCACAAGCAATTCTTAAATTTTAAATCAAAATTCTCTAAGTCGGCAAGACTAGAAGTATTACCGAGGCTCGCATACTAGGAAACAAGAATGTGTACGCGTGCGAGCGCGACTATGTAAACACGCGCAACACTGAGAACAATTAGCGTGGAAGGGCAGAGCGCGAGACAAACTATAAGAGAGGGGAGCATTAGAAATATCTACGATTTTGGGGAAAGACTCTCTCTCTCTCTGATAGGAGCCGCGGAAGAGGTCGGACCGCGAAAGAAGAGGACCGCCCATTGACCCAAATTTCTCCGAGGACGAACACCCCCGCACCGCTTCAAGCTTCGAGAAAGGCGAGCGATATCCTGGATCGATGGAGCCGGAGATCGACCACAGTAGGGAAGGTACAGATCCCGTATGACGAAGCGAGTACCTCGAGGACGGCGTCGAGAGCGCGTCCGAAAAGCGCTATAAGGTAGAAAGCTTAAATATTCGTAAGTGCGTAAATGTCGAGCGAGACAAAGAGTTAATCAAATTTGAGAGCGCGAGAATAGTTTGAAATTAGGTTGTTGAAATCGATTGTTGTTAATGAATCTCAAAGATAATATTGGAACGATAAATTAGTTAGGAGGAAGCTAAGTGCCAATGAATCGGCAACGGTTTATATATTTTTTAAAAATGAATCGAATATATTGGATTATTCAACCCTATGCAAATTCGTGTTGATTTGCCCGATCAACTAATAAATTCGATCAATAAATAAATTAGTTGTCAGGTGTGCTGAGCAATAACAAAAATTGTTTAAACACGCATCATGACATATGATAATTAAATCTTTTGTCATTCATAAAATGTGTATTAAAAACCTGCTTTCATTGCAAAAACTTAATTTGTAGGTTGAAAAGTTCGCTTCGTTTTATTAATTACATTTACGACATAAATTACATTAATTACATTGACGACGCGTGTCGTGTAGAAATTGAAAATTACGTGTCGTTACCCACCACTGAGAGGCAGCGGGCAGTTTTGTTTTCACAGCCATCAACAAGTGGAAGAGGAATTCGTGACGTTCGTATATTCCGTGTGTACTTATGTAAATCCCCAGTCCTCGATATATTCCTTCGTTCTCTCTCTCTCTCTCTCTCTCTCTCTCTCGAGGGGGCCCTCGAAATTCCTACAAAGACACTCCATAAATACCGCGGCGACAAATCCTGCCTCCGTCCGCGTTTAACGCCTATACCCAGTTCGCTCCGAAAAACTCGTTGATTTACCATCGAAAAACGATCCGGGAAAAACGCCGCGGGAAAACAATAATTCAACACGGCGGAGACAAACAATCTCGCGCGAGGACGAGTCGAGGAGCAGGAAGAGGCGGATTTGCGTCTTTTGGGCCGTGTCTGTTTGCCTTTGCATTTACGCGTCTCGCGTCCTCTCGCAACGTACGTGGCTCGGTTATTGAAAGCAATAAAGCCGGACGAGGCTCATGCTAGACTGACTGGCGCGTTCGGCCATCCCATTCGCGTCGACGCGCTAATTGCCGAGCGGCGTGCTTCTAAGCGACTTCTATGTACCGACGCTTTTTGCCATCCGCGTAAGAGGAAGCGGTTTCAGCGCGAAAGATACTACGTCGTTACAATTTCAAATCTGAATAACTCGAATTCTCCGTTGAAACCTCCTTTTTCCGTGCGGAAGGCGAAGAAAGATGCTTGAAAATCGGTATATCCTCCGATGCGATCCCGCAAATTTCAAGTGTCAACGATCAAATCGCTCTTCCAGCACAAGCTCACGGTCACGGATATATAGCCAGCGGCGCAACGCCACAGCGCATTGTCCGAACCTTCTCCTCGGCGGCTTGAGATCGAATTTTCGTAATGTCGATCGGACACCTCGCTTTCCCGCCTCCTCGTCACCTTGAACGAAATCCTAAGCGCAATCCTTACGTGATTCGAGGCACGAGCGACTCGACTTTCTCCGCGCGGGGCTTGCTTTTCGATTTTCCGATCGGAGATGTAGTCGGCGGGTTTATCTATGCGCGCGCGCGCGAACGTTCCAACGTGTCGAGTGCACGCGGCGAGCACGTGATGTGACGCGCGGTGTCGGTTTCGCCCTGGCGCCAGTGCTTCGCGACTGGATCGGATTTTCCGATCGACTTTGCGACTTTTGCTCGCTTGGGAGCTCCGCGTCCGAGCGCTTTGGATTACGCGTCGAGAGGCTCGCGCCGCCGCCGCCGCCGCCGCCGCCGCTGCGACAGCGACTCGAAGGGGATTTCCGCGCGGTGATTTACGGCGCGGTCGAGGCGTCGCGGCTATCTGCGTACATACATTCCCGCGGAAGAAGAAGAGCGCGGAGAAGCCGAGGCGGGAGTTGCATATAAAAGCCCGGGGAAGAGGTCGAGAGCAAGCCGGAGAGAAAAAGGCGACGATACACACCTCGTTGGAAATAAAAATTCCTGCCGTTCATTAAGACATTTTTTTTTTTTCTTTTCGGCCTCTCGTTCCTCGGAGGCTACGGCGACCACTGCCGTAATCAAACATTGTACGCGCACGCCGAGCGAGAGAGGCGCGTATACACGAGGAAAAGTTGAAATAACTCCTCGGTAATGACGGACAAGTGTTTTTGCCTTTCGAAATAAATCATGCCCCTCTTGGCCGCGGGAAGCGCGGGCGGAGTGAGACCGGCCATTCGGGATGAATGACGATGACGTCGTGTAAGCATCGCTCGGAAGGAGGAGGAGGAGGTGGAGATGAAAAAGGGAAGATAAAACGGGAGGGGGAGAGAGGCGAGACGACGTGGCCCCAAGCTCGACCTGCTGCGTGCGTACGTATGCAACAAGTCCCCCTCGAGTCGGAGCGAATCTTTTGCGGAAAGAAAGCGTTTATACGGAGACGGCGACGAGGGCTCGGAAAAAGTGGGCACGGAGGACGGAAAAGCCGGCGAAGCGGCCACACGACGACGTAGAAAAAGAGAACCACCTCGCTTCTTGGCGGCTCTCTTCCCAAGGAGGCATCTCCCCGAGGAAAGAGGCACAGAGAAGAGGAAGAGGGAGAGGAGAAGAAGAGGGAGCGGAGCTCGGCAGCGGCAGCAGCGAGCCAAGCTGTCTGCTGCGGAGCTCTCATAATCTCGCTCGTCGGATCTCTCTCCCTCTCTTTCTCTCTCTCTCTCTCTCTCTCTCTCTCTCTCTCTCTTGCTCGCCGCTGGCGTGTGGCGGGTATATATCGAGCGCTTATAGCTCTCTGGCCCTCGACTCGCCGGAAGGGACTTATTTCGCTGGCAACAATGCCGGGGCTGCTCGCCGATTTCGACGATTTTATCGTCCTCCCTCCCTCTCTCGTGTACCCTTTGATATTTTAATTTTCGGCCGAGGGCTAACGACGTTGTTTATTTTGACACGTGCAGATTCGCGCGGATTAGTGCCAGATTACGCGTGTTCCCTCCGAAGCCGATGAGATGCCCAGATTCCAGCCTGGCTGCGAAGAGCAGGTAACGAGCCATTGTAGGGGATAATTAGGAGCCCGATGCGATGCTCAGATAGCTTATTAATAGTTTTTTCGGAGATGCGCCCGCGATCGACGATGATTTACGACTTTAAAGCTTCGGGATAATTTTTAATAAGGTTGTTCGAAATTTTAATGGAATCTTTTTCACGGGACGGTCGGGCTTTTTTTTCCGACTTTTTTCCGAGTTTCGGTGACAAGCCGAGGTGATTAATTTGTTTAACTAAGCAATTGAAAATAATTGCCTAAAAAAACTGGACTCATCCCGCGGCGAGGCCCACGAAATGCCAATTGAAAGTGGAGAATTTTCCTCGTCAACTTGTATGTTTACACTCGGCTTAGCCGTTAGCCAGCTGTTTCGAACAAAGAGCGGCGCCGAAATCGAAGCGTGGCCTGTCTACGATTACGATTCACAGGTAGCGTTCCGGGACAGAAAGTGCGCACGCCGAGCGCGAACGAGAGAGAATAGAGTCATTTCGGCTTCTCTCCTTCCAGCCGACTCGACTCTCGAAAGCACAGTTATCGGTAGAATAAAAGCGTGGGTGCCGATTCGTAGAAACGGCCGATTCGTGCTCAATTTACAGCAGGTTAATCTCGGCGTTTATTCATCGATTTGCATTTAAAACTCATTCGCTCGATCCCGTGCCCGTACACCTTCGACGACGACAAGGCAGTAACCGCGCGAGCAGAGAAAAAAAAATGTGCTACTCACAGTCAGTTCAGCCCGGCGAAGGCAGGCTATCGTCACACACAGTAAATAATCGCACCGCACACTGAACTACAGCCGTTCTCGCACCCTCCGCACGATGCTCCACATGTCAGCTTTGCGCGGACAATGCACCACCGGGCAAAGCACTTGCGCGTATATAACGACGAGAGGAACCAGCACTCCGCGTGGCATAGACGGCGGCGTCTTACGCTCAACTAAACGTCGGCTTTCTTCTTCCGGCCCCATATAGGCAGCCAGTGGCCGCTCGTGCCGTTACCATTTTCTTTTTTCTCTCTCCTCCCTCGTTCCGACCCCCACCACGAGGCCCGGCGCCCGCCCACGCACCAATCGGGCGAGACGCCACGGCGTCGAAGCTACGCCACGCTTCTGCTTCTCTCTCTCTCTCTCTCTCTCTATCTATCTATCTATCTCTGTCTCCCTCTCTCCCTCTTGCTACTTTCCCCCGCTGTCGCCGAAATCATCGAATTTCGGAAGGAATTTGCAAAAGAGAGAGAGACGAGTCAACGCTGACGGTGCACGTGGTCTTTGAATTTTTTCGGCCAAATTTGCCGATTGGAGAAGTTCCGCGATTTGTTGCTTTTAATGAAACTTTGGAACAAGTCAGTTTTCTGTGCAGCGGGGAGAATTAATCGTCGTTTTTGCGCACGCCGAGATAAATGTTTTACCAATAGAGAAGTCAATAATAAAATTTAATAGGACTGTATTAATATAATTTTTACTACGGTTCTATTAATTTTATTTTTGATTTTTTTCGGTGTCTTAAACTATACTCTAATTAAAATGAACTGCGCAAACGAAATTTGCTAGACTTAAACCTTTGCATGGAATGGGTTTTCCCCAAGGTTTTCCCAGTTTTATTACCTTACCCTAATAGTTCAAGTAGCAGGATTCCCCATCTTAATTTAAATACTTGCAGTTTTAACATAGAAGAGACTTATACTTTGGTATGTTACATAAAAATAATGTTCCATCCACTTGAAAATAGCGATAAAACCCCTCCTGTATATTAAAAATACTATCTCTACCGAAATTTTCGACCAACCAATAAAAACGATCAATATTTACTTGAGCCGAAGCGCATAGATTGGCAAAGGTGAAAGAAAAAGCCCGCATCTTACATAATTCCCGAAACAATTCGAGTGCAGCCGGCGAGCAAACGTCGGGCCCACATTTAGTGAGGACGAAGTCAAGGAGCGAGCGAGTTTTTCGCGGCAAAAAGACAGACGGCAAACGGTCGAGGATCGAGCCAGCTTTTCCTCGGGCAGGTATATAAAGCGGCGCTTCCGGATAACACCGTAATTATACGCGTCCGGCCAGGCGTCGTTTGGTCTGGCCGGCTCGCCGCGGGTTTCCCTGCCTACGTTCCTGTCCCTCCGTGCAGCGCGTGTTTGTGCAACGACTCTCCTCGGGGCCCCGAAAATTTCCCGAACGACGCTGGCCGATTTTTCGAAGGGACGCGCGCGCGCGCCCACCTTCGAGGCGCGCGGCCGGGTTTCGCGAGAGAGCGACACGCGCAATCGACGCGGCGGCGTATACGCAAAAGTGGGCGCAGCCGGCCGCCGCTGCATACTTGCATATAAGAAAGTCCCTCCTCGGCGAGGCTTTAAAAGCGCGCGGACGCATCTCAAAACGGCATCCATTCACTTCTAAAGAGCGGAATCGCCCGGATCGCACCGAGGTACCGCGAGGCGAAGGACGCGCGCCGATTCACCCTAAATTCCCGATGGCCTCCGCCGACAATTACGTAAATCCGAAGGCGTTTTACATAAACATTCCTCTCCGACGGGGGGGAAAACTTTCTCGCGGCTCTGGCACGTGATATTTTCCACTGCATCCTCGCTTCGCCAAGCGGCAGCAGCGGCAGCGGCGGCAGCAGCGACAGCAGCGGCGCTTCCCAGGCAACCGGTCACAAAGCATTTTTACTCGAGCAAACACGTCGCTCCGGCGCTCGGTACGCAAAGCTCGTCCGGGCGTTTATCCGCGATCGATCTTCTTGTACCGTTTCTTTTTCACGCGTCTCGGTGAAAAGTGGACCTCTCTCTCTTTCTCTCTCTCTCTCTCTCTCTCTCACTCGCTGGAAGCGGTAAGCGGCCGCTCAGAAATAGACCCGCGCCTTATCTCATCGGGATCGTCATCGTCGAAAATAATCGCGGCTCTTATACGCGCTTATACATTTTGGACCGTTGCCTACTTCCAGAAAATTCCATCGAATTTCTCTCTTATGGCCGCCTCATTAGCATACATCCGCGCGAGCGAGCGAGCGAGTGACAGCGGCAAAAAATTCATTTACACTCGGCGGCCGCTGCCGTCGCCGCCGCCGCCGCCGCTGCTGCTGCTGCTGCTGCTGCTCGGCAGCTCGAGCTAAATTACGAGGTTGCACAAAGACGAGGTAAACACTTGCGCGCTCGCTCTTGCTTGCTTGCTCGCGCGCGCGCGAAAATAATCGAGCGAAAATATGCAGCGCCTCGCTCGTTATTTTCACCGAGTTACTTTTGCAGTTTCTTTTTTTTTTTTTTTTTATTAAAAAGCCCTCGCCGTCGCCGTCGGCGACTACTTTCACAAACTCTTTTCTTACGACTCTCGTTTTCCGTCCTCCTCGTCCGGGGGGCGGCTGGCTCCCCCCGGGCGTTTATTTATCGGTGCGCATTGTTCGATCGAGAGGGAGAAAAGGAAAAAATGAACGGAGGCGCGGATCTCACCTTGCTAGCGGTAGGTCCGAAGCGCGAGACGCAGCCACGGCATCTCTTGACCGGCTGACGGCGGCGGCAGTCCATCCACCGATGTCCACCAGCTGTATGCGTCCGAGGATTTGCTGCGACGGGGGGAGGCACTTGTCCGGGCGGATAGGTTCGATTTCACCACACGATAATTATAAAAAAGCTCGCGAGGAACGAACCAACTTCACAGGGTAGCAGTAGCACTGAGAAACGAGCCTACATGTCGGCAGCTGCGGCGACTTATCTGCTCAAGCCAGAAGCAGCGGCGGCGGCTCGCGTTCTCCATTCGCGCGGCGTTCTCCTTTATCTGCGACTCCTCTCTCTCTCTTGCTCTTTCTCTCTCTCTCTCTCTCTCTCTCTCTCTCTTTCAGGCTTGCGTATACGATATCAGCGCGGATTCCTGACCTGCGGCGCTGGTCCAGATGGGGACCGATCTGCGGCACTTCCGAACTGCACTGGAATATGCTGCTGGCTTTCCGCACAGCCGATTACTGACTACTAGCAGCGGTGGCTCGGAGTCTCTCCGTCTGTCCCTCTCTCTATATCTCTCTCGAGAGAGGCGCTCTCTGCTGCTGCTGCTGCTGCTCGAGGCCATTGCTTGTGTAGAGAGAGAGAGAGAGAGAGCTGCTCGGACGTGAAAAGAGGGAGCCGATCTCTACACCTACGTGTCTCTCTCTCTCTCTCTCTCTCTCTGTCTCTCTCTTGCCTTGCGTATGCGCGGACGTATGTAAGAGAGGATCGGCAGGCGAGTGCCTCAGGGGACTCGACACTGCAAGACCTGCGAGCTAGCAGTCTATCTTGCCTGCAGAGTGAGAGAGAGAGAGAGAGAGAGGGAGAGAGACAGAGAGAGAGAGAGAGATCGGTGCGTGCCTGGCTGGCTGCCGCGGCCGGCCCGCTGGATTATTCTCCGAGCGAGCTGTGTTTCCCAGGGCCGTAGTCGAGCGAAATCGGTGCCCGCTTGGATAACAACACTCGAGGAATCTCCGTTTTTTTCGTGCCGAGTGCGGCTCTCTGTTAGCCGAATTACGGTTATAAAGTGACTTCTCAAAATGTTGATTAATAGAGCAATTAGAAATTCAAAACGTATAGTATCGCGGGTACATTTGTAAAGTGGTTTTGCATAAAACTTTGACTATGATCGATTGTGAAAATATTTAAAACAGGTGGAAAATCCTGCTTCGAGTGACCTAAAACTATCTTTTCGGAATAAGTAGGGTAACAGGTACACATAATAGCAACCGTTTCAGGACGACCATTGACCCTCGCTCGAATATCTTTCCTTCGAACAATAGCCCGCCTTTTTCGAGAAGTTCCAAGAAAGTAGTACACTTGTAATAGATGCATAATTTATTGCTTTACACCCACCTGTAAAAACATTAACGACTGTATACATTACCTTGCAATGTCAACGGTGCACAGGTATCGGAAAACTATTGGGAAAGATTTACAGCCCGCCTTAACGATCATTACCCGAAACAATCGCTCAAAGCAGAGATTGTAATGCCCCGGGAACTTTGACACAGTATCATTACGCAATGAATAATTCACGAGGCCGGAGGCGCGAGCGAGCAGAGGCCTCGGTGAAAAAGCGCAGGGTGTGCATTGTGCGCTGCGATTCACGCTTTACCGCGACGCCGCAGAAACCTCATTAGCCGGGCCATCGAGAGCGATCAGTCAGAAAAGCCATTTGCGAGAGAGGATCTCCATTGTACGCGCCGGCGGCGGCGGCGGCGGCCCGATCTTTGACATCTTCAGCCGCTAGGTGTCGCATTGCAAAAGCCCGCCGGCCCGCAAGCGTGGGAAAAGGAGAGCCGCGATCAGAATCTTCCGCTCCCGTGGATTATGCCAGATTCCACAGGTCGGAATCGGCAAAAGCTTAGCGCGCCGCGGCCGCTCTCTACCCAGCGGTCAGGATGAAAGCGCGCCAAGGAGTCAATTTACTTATGACTAACCGTGTCTACGATGTGTGCTGGCGCGTCTGCGCGTGTGTATGTGTGTGTGTGTGTGTGTTTGCCTTCCCATTCTTCTCGAGAGCTGGCCCCCGAGACCTGTCCTTTCCCTTTAAACTAATTAGCAGTCTGCCGAGGGTCTAGGCTGGCTGCCAGGCTGAACCTTTGCCAAATTTTGATCTTTTTGCCGATAGCCAGTCGATGCTTATTAATTCGAACGGTTTTTTAATTGATTGAAACATCTCTGGGCGTAATCTTGCTTATTTCAATCGCGCTTCAGGCTTCGCTGTCAAAAATAACATTAAATTTAATGTACTTTTAATGTAAAATTGTACATTCAATTTAAGTGTTTTAAACGTGAAATATGCATTATTGCCAATCTTTCTCGAAACATTAGATTTAATCCGAATCAACCATAAATAAAATTTTTTTTTTCTTTCAAAATATTATATTTAATGCAAATGCACTTGAAATTTTATAAACAAAAATTGAAACTTCAATATTTGCATTATTAACACTTTCCACGTGCATGAGTGAAGCTTCATGTACATTCGCATTAAATTTAATGAAAAATTGTTGGCAGTGAATTTTTAAACTGTATTACACAGTTATATTTCAGCAAATTTCAAGACAATGATAAATTTACAAGGCGAGGTTCCAAAAATTGAGAAAATCTATAGGCAATTTCGTAACTTTCTGATAAAGAAAAATAATGAGAAACGTAACTTGCCATCGGGCGTGTATTCACAGTGCAGACTCTGAAATCTGCCTGCAAAGACAGTTCCGCGGGCTTGCAGCCATCAGGATCAAGCAATCGTCCGGCATCGTGCGACGCAAATTCGCGGTAAACCTACGCCACGGCAGCGGTCCGACTCGCAAAAAGCCGCAGAAGAAGTCCCGAAGAGTCGTGGACCTATAATTTAATAGAGGCCTCGGAATTTTCCTCGGAATTCGAATTGATGGTTTCTTGCGGCACTTAATTAATTTGTACGAAATGCCTAATTCTTTCTTGCCGGTCGGGGCCGCTGGACACTTTTAGAAATTAGACCGGAATCCGGAGAAAGGGATGCCCGCGTCGACACACACAGGGCAGGACGGACGTTAAGCAGCGGCTGATTGCATGTTGTTTTTTCAATTATTCCGCCTTTACATTCTCAGATAAGATAATTACATTGGGCCGGATAAGCATCTCGATGAAGCGGGAGGCGAGATGCCGGAGATAAAGGGATATTTCTTCTCGGTCTTGGTTAGAGAGAAGAACCGAGAGCGAGAGACTGCCCTCTCTCTCTCTCTCTTTCTCTCTCGCTTCTTTCGACTCCAGTTTGTCTGCTTTTTTAAACGGGTCTTCCCCTCCAGCCGAGCCTGCGTCTTCCTCGCCGCGGTGCATAATACCTCTACGTGTAATAAGAGAGAGAGAGCGATGGCTGACTAGTTGTCTTTAAGCTCGGATCGGCAAAGCTGCCATTCTCAGATATACCGAAAGACCGCGCGGCCGGAGCTTCGGTGCAATATCGAGCTTTCTCGACGATCGATTCCGCAGGTAGGCGCGACGAAAATAGAATTATCACCGTACGCGCGTAACGAAAGAAAGCCCCGGCTCAAAATAGCCAGGCACGTTCGGGACATTTTCGCGGCGTGCACGTGCGAGTTTTTCGCAACGAGCAGCAGCTCAGTGCCGTATACGCGCTTACGAGGAGCCGCGGCTCGCGCTCCTTACCGACCGAGAAATTCGCCTCGTGCGGATTTCGAATCGAGAGGCGAGCTGTTGGCGAGATATCGGGGCTCTCCGCGCAGGCAGCTCGCGCGAAATAAATATTCATTATCCGCGCGGCGCGCTCGGCGCGATTAAATCTTTTTCGCGCGGAGAGCGAGTCGGCTGAATCCAGATATAAGCGGAAAACAACACCGCGTATATACGTGAAATCGGATAAAATCGATCGGTTTTCTCGACAGCACGCGGTGCAGCGGGACGCTGCGAAAATCGAAGCGCGCGCCGCGCGGCCTCGTCCTTTTTTTAATCCGATTAGCCCGATAATACCCCGCAGATTTTTCCTCGACGACAGGGGGAATTATTTATCGGGGAGTTGTAAATCGACGCGGGGACTTGCGGTAGCGGGAGAAACGATGTCGGTGTAATTTCGAGGCGTGCATCGCTGCGAGCTTATTTTGTTCTGCAAGCGCTTAATTTACCACTCGATCGAAGAAGATTTCTAAAAGGTGAATTCCAAGAGATTGGCCTAACGTACAAATGAATGAAAAATCGAGCGGCTGGAAAAAGGAATGCGTTAAAAAAATCAGGAGTATAATTAAAGGAATAAATTTGAATCCGATTCGCAGCTCCGTTCCATTAAACAAATCACTCGCAAAATTTGCATGCCGCAATCAACCTGTAAATCTCGTGTAATACTTCATTAAACACAATTCGCCATTCATTCCCCGACGAGCCTCCTCGAAAAAAGCCCCTTAACAACCGAGTGGCCGAAAAAAGCTGGCTCTCGGGGGGGAAAAAAAAATCAACTTACATTATTATAGCTATAGGTGCTTACGCACGCAGGGCGCAGAGGAGTAAAAAGAGTCGGTGGGCTCGGAAGCAGCAGCAGCGGCGGCGGCGGCAGCAGTCGGCGCAAAATTTTTTTCTCTCGCTCGCTTTTCAGATTACCTCCTCCTCCTCCTCTTCCTCCTCCTCCTCCCCCTCCTGCCTGGGCAGCGGCAATTAATTAGGCAGGAGCGGCAGCCCCCTCCCGTTGCATAGCACACAAAGTGCCCTCACGTACGTAATTCATTTATCGTTGGTACGAGCAAAAAACGAGAAGGACGACATCGCGGGTGCTTTTTACCCGCTGCAGCTTCCTGCGAACTCTTCTCTCTCTCTCTCTCTCCCTCTCCCGGGGAATGAATCTTAGAAATGCGCTCGCGATAGCCGCTCGCTGCTCGGCTTATCTCATCGGCGGCTCAGCGGGATCGCTCTTCTCTCTCCCTCTCTCTCTCTCGCTCGCTCTCGCAGGATTAGAACATTAGAGAGAAGAGCGGAGACATCCTGGAATCCTTTCTCCGGCTTTTTGGCTCGGCTCTCCTCCTTTTGCTCGGTTTATCTCTGCGCGATGGCGCGCGAGCCGCGCTCTCCCTCTCTCTCTCTCTCTCTCTCTCTCTCTCTCTCTACGTTTATCGATATCTCCGTCTCTCTCTCCCGGGAGGAGAGCGTCCAGAAAGAGTGCCGCCTCGAAGAGAATATTTATGGGGTTCCGAACTGGACCACCCGGTAATTAAGACGACCCTGAAGCCGGGGCGGGGCAGCAACCGCTCTCGCGAGAGATATCCCTCTCTCTCTCTCTCTCCCTCCGCTTCGCTCTTTATCCTTGCCGTGCCATTGCCGTTCCCTGGGAGTCCGCCGGCTCCGCGCCGCACACCACACCGCGCGACGGCTCGTTCGCGCGAGAGCAGTTCTCGCGGAATTTCGACGATGTATATATGACGAGAGAGGGTAGGATGACGACGACGATCGGACTTCTAAGTCGGGAGAAACGGACGGAGATCCGCGAGCCAGATCTCTATCGCAAGCGTTATTTATTTCGCCCTTCCGCCCGATGCGGTGAGAAATCGAGCGCCGCGGCCCGAGTATTTTTGCCCGACGAGGCCCCCCGACGATGCAGTCCGGAGAGGTGATACGACGCGGGGCCCGGCAAGAGTGTGGGAAAGCGACGCTTCGGCTCTCGATTTTTGGTTAATGGATAAGTCGGGGATTCAGAGTGATTCATGGTGCGCAGATTCGCACGGCGAATGCGAATCCGTTCGGCGAACGTACGCTCTCGGGATCTTGAAATATACTGCCGCGGCTGCAAAAATTTAGCTTCTCGAGCTTCCTTCCCTTAATTTATTAATTTTTAAACAAAAACCACGCCACGACATTACGCAACGAGACGGAACGGCGTCACGTTTGAAGTCGAAGAGCGCGTGGCCTTTCTCGGGCCGAAAAAAAGTTCATTTCCGAGGCTGAAGGAGCCGGCCAAAAGCTGGAGAAATTTTGAAGAAACCTTCGGGAGACGCACAATTCGCAGTTAATATCTCGCAATCCGGCATAATTCATGCAAATAAAATGCGCCGTCCGAGAGAGTATCGAATCGGAAATAAAATCCGGGCCCCCCGATCCCGTCGAAGGCCGTTCCTTCCTTACCTGGGCCGGGCGGCGACTCTTCACACTCCCGTTCACACGCTAATCAAACATCGTAAAACGAAAGTCACCGCGCGCGAGAGGCGTCCCAATCGAGCGGCGCGGCGCATATAACGCACGAAATTGCTCCTCTCCGTCGAGAAAAGGTCGCCGTGGGAGGTATTCAATTCCCGAGCGGCATTATGACGATAAATCAAACAAATTCCTAAATTGTCGTGTGGAGAACAAACATTATTTAAGCGAGAGAGGTCTATATATATATATATAATAGGCCGCTGCAGCTCTTTCTCTCTCGTTCAAGTTCCGAGAAATGATTTATGTTCCATTTTCTCTCTCGTGTGTGCGCAAGAGAGCGTTTTGTGGGACGCGCCGGCCTGTAATATGTAACGTCCCTACAATTTATTAATATGTTATGTCACTTCGATGACATCATTTCGACCCGCTTATTTTCTACTTTTTCCCCGCGGATTAACCGGTTGCGCCCAATTTCTGATCAATTAGCTGCGACTCGCCTCGATTTGTGGTGGATCCAGTTGGTCCCTTAACTCGTTAGCAGTCTGTACTGGAACATTTTTTCGAATCCACTTTTTCTATTTTTAAGAGACTTTTATTCGATCATTTTGAATATTTGAACGTTTTTGTGTGCATTTATTAATCCATGACTCTTGTTTATCTCAACCGTGAAACGCTGCTTTCCGACAATTTATGCAAATTCCCCTACTTGTTCATCCTAATCGGCAATTTTCGTTGTGGAAAACACGCTTCTTTTTTTCCTTTGCATATATACAGTGAAAGGATAATGGGCAGATCTTCTCGAATAAAAGTCAATGTTGTATCCATTACAACTATCCTTGGTTTATTATGTTAATAGATACGAATCAATCAAGCAGAAATTACTATTAATTTCAATGTTCTTTCTGCTTCGTGCATACTATTCTATTTTTTATACACATATTATTCAGAAGTGCAAAGCAGCCTCAATTAAAGTACAATATTATGCAAAATCCCCGAATTTACCGATCGTCTATTATAAATTTAAAAGTCAGCATTTCCGTACAATCACGAGCAACAGGTGCTCCCCCTTCGCACCCGAAGCACACGACAGCATCCGCGCCGCTTAAAGCTCGCGCCCGCGTAAAGAGCGTACCTCGGGCGCACGCTCGCGCTTTACTCGGCGTGCGTGACTCGGACGCGGCGATTAGCGGGCCGCAATACCCAGAAGCGGCCCCCGCGCGCAACCGATTTAGAATTTTGCGCGGGAAAATTCGCGCATTGCTACGCGCGCGCCGCGGCCGCGAGGAGAAAGGGGGGGGGGGAGCGGAATTCCGAGTAAAGAGGAAGTGTCGAGTGGGCGTTCGGGTGCACGCATCGTACTTATAGCCTATTTTTCAAACGCGGCTACTTACCCGAGAGCGGCTGCTTTGTGAGATTTGCGCGCGAGTCAACTGCCGAGCGGGCAATAACGGCGACGGATCGGTCCGAGGTATTCTTCGACGCTTGGAAATTTTTTATTTTATCAAGTGACGCGGATCGATCTAATTTCGTCCGGAGTGACAAGCATTATATAATAATAGCCTGGATGCAAATCTGAAAATTCAGGAGGCTGTGAATCATCCGTACAGGAAAATAACGCATTTGTTAACAATGTCTGACTAAGAAATATGCCTTTAATTATTTAAAATGTGAAGACTATTATACATTACGCATAAATCAGTTTTCCCTTTGTGCTCGCCGAATAAATAAGATTAATTTACAGGTTCCTCTTCGAATTAAGAATTTTATTCAAATAGCCGTTAAAAGAATTCATTTCGCCTTCGAAAAAGCTTCTCAACAAGCCGATCGATCGATATGTAAATTTTATACTTCAAAGTGTTTTAAAAACGTTCGAAGCACATATCATACTTCACGAAAAAGCCCGACAACGTCTCGATAAAAATCTCTCTATCGCCGCGTTGAAGCATTTATCCGGCGTTGGCATAAAAATTCCTGCCCGCGATAAATCCTCCATCCGAGGGCCCCAGAGCCAGCTGGGCGCGATAAACTACAAGGAAGCATCAAAAATTTCAATTTAAAATCCGGCGGCGCTTTCATTCGCCGAGGCTGCGACGGCGACGAGGGCTAAGCGGGCAGGTCGCGCGTGCTCGGGAAGTGCAAACGCGGGAAGCCATATTTCTGGCACAACATATAGCGCCGAGATCAGCTCGATTGATCCGACACGCTCCTTTGTGTGTCCGACTAAGATTTTGAAATATTTGACTCTTCTCGGAAGGAATTACCAGCCGCTCTCGGCTCTCGAGAGTCTCCCTCTCTCTCTCTCTCTCTCTCGCTCTCTCCGGCGATTTTAGAATTCACTTGTTAAAAGCTTTCGGCCATATATCCTGGAGGGAAGCACACCGGGTCCGTCTCAGGCCGGGCTATTTCAATCACTTGTGTAAACACGGCCCATTATAATCTGGAGAGCCGGAGAATGGTCCTTGTGGACTCTATGGCTGTGTTAAACGCTTGTTAATTCGTATACCGACCGAGCCGAAGCCGAGGCTTACTTTTTTCTCTCGGGCTCTTGGGTAAATAAATAGGAAAATCTTTTATTTATACCTGGGCTCCCGGGTGTTATTATTTCTAAAAGCATCAACCGGGGGTCATTAAGTTTTAATCATTTCTGCCAATGAACATTGGTAAACTTTCGCGTCCTGCCTATAGTCCTACGACTTATGCAAGCCCAAATCCAATTTGGAGCGGCAACATCTTAATTGCCGTTCGAAAGAGGAGCGAGCAAAAAATTCGGCCTATCCTCCTCGGCGCGGAATATCCCCGAAAAAGCCCGAAAAGTATCGCTTTCGCGCTCTCGGGGAGAGCAAGAAGTCTCCAACGAGCGAGTCGAATTCATTCGTGAAAGAGCCTCCGAAAAGGACGAGCGGCGGCCCGATCTCCCTAAACGTCTTCCTCCGGCCCCCGGTGGAAGGGCGTATAACTCGCGCGTCAAAACGAGGGCCATTATACTCGCGCTCGGTCACGAAAAACGTCTCTGCCCTCCCCCTCCCCTCGGAATCGTAGGCGAAAAATATCCTCGGAGGAGGCTTTTATCCGAGGCGCTGTAACCGCTCCGAGACGGTAGCCAGTCGGGTTTCTGCGGATGCGTGGCTCGCTGTGTGTATATATATATACGAAAGCGACGTCCTTCGGGACAATGCCGCAAGAGAAGAGGAGGCAATTATCAGCGCTGGAGGGGGAGGCGGAGGGCAAAGATTTCTCAGCCACCCACCCGTCGAGAGTCTACGGACGGAGCAGCGCGGGCAGGAAAGAGAGGGCTTTCTGTTTTCTCCTCTGTCATTCTCCTCTCCTCGTCCAGTCATTGTTTTACTCCTTTTCACATTCTTCAGCCTGTCCTTTTCCTCTCCCTTTTATATCAACGCTTTTTGCTCCTTTTCGATTAGTTAATCCAAAAGTTTTCTTGGATCTAATATATTTATAAATCGCTGTAGAAGCTTTCTTGCAATTGATTTTTAATTGAATAATTTTCATCGCGCATCACAATCGAACCTCCTGACTCCCAATTTATCGAATAAAGATGCGGCTCTTCAGAAAGCAGTCCCTAATACAAATAGTTCACATTCTCAAATAAGCAGGCGGCCCGATAATCCCATTGAATCATCTCCGCGCCGCCATCAGTTCCCAATCAAAGCGCCCATCAAAGCTCTCGGCGAACGAAGCCGCGCGTGCCGGCTGTTTTCCTCCGCGGGACAAAGGGAAACATCATCATTAGAGAGGAACGTATCAATCGGCAGAGGATATCGATTTATCACTTGTCGGCTTTCCCGTCATCGGCCCGTTTTCGTGAACCGCCGCCGCAGTCGCCGCTTGCGCCCCCGAGGAGAGAGAGAGAGAGAGAGGCAGGGAGCGAGACCGGCGGACTATCATTTTGTGTGTGGCCAAATGAGAGACCACCTTCGTGGAAGGCACTTTACCGACTCTCCTCTCGCTCTCTCCTTTTTCTCATCGCCGCGGTCCCGAGGAGAGAGAGCCTGCGGCCCTCGACTATATATATGCGCCCGAGAGAGAGAGAGAGAGAGAGAGAGAGCGAGGCGCTCTGTGAGAAACGAGCCGCGGATTTGCCCCCGCGTGCGCGAAGGCCGAGAGGGCCCCCAGACTGCCCGGATTTTTAGCCTCGCGTGATCCGACTAGGTGTAAGCGCGAGATCTGCGTGCCTGCGTTTCTGCCGGGGTAACGCGGCTAAGATCCGCTTTTTCGGGGGAATTTTTGGGTTTTTACCGGGTACCGCTGAGGAAAGTTTTTCGAAAGTTGAGGTAACACGTTGTTACTTAAGCTTAAGAAGATGGACGTGCGCATTTTCGAGGATGAGAGCCATTGTCCAAAAGTTTAATCAATCTTTTTTTAATATACTTTTTAATACTCTCCTTCAGACGTTTCAATTGGCTATTTCTATTTTTTACGCGTGGGCTATTTTTAGTTTTTAAAGGAGAGCTTAAAAAATAAACGGACTCGAAACAGTAGTTTTCTTGCACGCGAATACGAAGAAGTTACGTGACTATGAGGATTTCGCAATTCGAAAACTTCGAACTTCAAAGTGCGCAAGGTCGCTGCAATTAAAAGTGTTGTTGTGGACACCAAAATTAGCCTCGGCTCGAGCTTCAATTCCATCACAGACCGTCATACGGTTCCATCTATAATTGTCGAACCTGACCGAACCGCCGAAATAAAATCTAATGAAAGATTTTCGCTGAACCGACGCTCTACGCAAACTATGCGTCGGCAAGTCTAAAGCCAAAGCCCAACAAAAGGGGGGGAGCTAAGCATCTGGGCAGAAACAAAGGGCCCGCGAAATCTCGATAGCCCGGCGAATCCGCCGGCCCCTGAGAGAGATCAGGCCCGCTATATAGACATTCATCGCTCGATCGGGCCAGCGTAGTCCAAGTCCCCCCGGCCGCCTTCGATATAGAAATTTCATCACGATTCCGCGAATCCATCCGTGTGCATATCCGTGGTGCGCGCGCCCAGCGCCGATCTCCCCTCGCAGATAATACGACGCTGCGCAGAGATACACATCTCCGCAGCCGGGTGGCTCGTCCGATCGTGACGACAGACCCCCTTCGATTATTTGCATAGAGCCGATCGGGAACGGACGCGCCGCTTATCAAAATGGACGGAGGCATGGAATGCGACTGCTGTGCGGACGAAGCGCGAGGAGGAGGAGGAGAGAGAGGGAGGGGGGGAGGAGGGACAGTGGAGGAGCGAGAGGGAAAGGATGATAATTGAGATCGAAATTATATTGTACGTCGCTCTCGAGAAGTTTCGAGCGCAGATTATTGAGAAATTCGTGCCGGTCGATTACTGGACAAATGCGCGGCTTGCTTAAAGTAAATGACACGGTCTTTGGCCAATTTAGAGGATGATGGTAAGAAATGGTTATTGCTTTGTTTGAACAGTCTCCTCGCTCGCTTCATCAGTGTTTGCATTTTCTTAAATGCACTAGAAATTGCGTAATTATTAATACGCAATTAATACAAGTATCTCGAAAATAAATCTTTGTATCTCGTAAGCAACTTATTTGACTCGATAAATTATCTAAACCTAAACGCGTAGAAAAAAAAAACTGGCTTCCATCCGCCTCCGAGCCGCATAATTTTCGATATAACGTATAGTAACCACCGAAAACCGCGTGTCGAAAAGGTCGACTCTCCCCTTTATTATCCAGCCGTTAAAACAAAACGATAAAGCTCCGAAAGAAGCCACCTGGAGCAGAGGTAATCCTACCTCCCGCGCATAAACGATCGTGAAACCGAGAACTCCATTATACTATTACTCCGGGCGCAGATAAGGGCGGCTTACTCGCGCGAGAGCGGCCTCGAAAAGGAAGCCGCTATACCCGGTGGCCTCGTCAAGTTTTAGGGACGAAGAGAAACGATATATATCCAGAGGGCGAACCTTTCTACGAAATTTCGTCGGGCCGGTGCCCTTATCTCTGCTGATTTCTCTCTCTCTCTCTCTCTTCCGAAAGTCCATTTTCTTGTCCGAAAACGAGGTTTACGCCGAGGCTCTCTGGGGGAGCCTCGAATGCGCAACTGATGACTCACTGCGAATCGCCGTGTGGGAAATGGGAAATCGGTAGGCCCAGCGGGGACCGTTTCCGAGCTGCGGCTCTTCTTCTTTTTTCTCTCTCTCTCTCTCTCTCTCTCTCTCTCGACAGCTCGAAGCGGCAACTTCGAGATTTACCTTTTTTCTCGGCCAGTCGAACAGCAACAGTTGACGCTGCCTTGAGCTGCCGCTGACAGTGATTCGAGTTCTTATATCCACGATGAAAATTGATGATCGTTTCATTGACCCGAGGCTCTAGGCTTGGCTTTGCTTTGCTTTTTGACTTTGGTACTCGTCGATGACTGATTTATTGAGGAGGCTGTCAAACATCGTAGGCCTAGCTTCGTTTAATAAATATAATGGAATACGAGTAGGTTGCTACTCAAAACTAATTATCTCATCGAAGAAAGCTGTTTAATTCGAAGTTTCTGACTAGACTAGATGAATATTTTTTAAATCTTTACCCTGATTCACCGAGGAAGCGCGTGGAGAACGAGAGCTGTAAAAAATAAGCTGCACGTCGGTGTGCTTGGTGCGTGGATGGGTCAGAGAAGGGATTTTTTTCAAACTGAAGATCTCCTTGTGTTTTTTTTAATTCTTATATTATGTTCTTTTGTAATGTTGAGTAAAGGAAAATAATGCGTTGAAAGTACATTTGATAAGAGTAATTACGGTCCCTTATCGATACACTTTTTCGTTGATTTAAAGATATCCATGCCGGCTTCGAAAACTCTGCGACCGATCTCCAAGCAACACTCGTTCATTTCGGTAACGTCGCTCTCTGATTTAACGCAATCGGCCACTGACTTCATACCGAAATCCTTTAAATCAGTCAAAAGCATCTCTGCTGCCTCCTCGGCGCATCCTCTCGCCTTCGTCGAGCCAGCTTCTGTCGCCAAACTCTGCAAATCGTATCAATTGACTGAAATTTTTGGCGAACGCTCGATGAGCTGCAAGTTTTTTAAATTGCAACTTCTCGATTTTGTAAGACTGCATGAAATAATTACTTACTTTAAGTTCGCCATAGTAACTATGAACTAAGTTGCGGATAAATAGCCAATGGCTATCTTTAATGTCGTCTATCAAAAGGCCCCACATCATCTCATTTGTTTTACATTCAGCCTCCTACATATTTATTGATTTATCATTATAATATTTTGTTGTTTAGTTATTGCTGTGAAAATAAGCGCTCTTCTTACCTTTGCGATGCAAAAAGCAGTCAAAACTACTGCGAAATAGTAGATCTTCATAGTGACGTCTCGAAGTGTTTTCCTTTACTGGCAGAAATGTTAACTTGTGCAGGAATTTTATACATTGCGAAATAAAGGGAGTCCCACTCTCTTATCAATATTCTCTTTATATCTTATCAAAGTGAGTTCATCGATTTTTTCTACCTTACTTTCTGTATAATAATCGTTTAAGTTATAATATCTTGACAGTGATGGTAAACTTTGTAATTGAAGGTAAAATGATATGTCGCAGCATGACTTGAAATTATCTCATCTTCGAAGAGCACATAGTAACCCAAAAATTACATCAGCCAAGTATGAGTATTTTATATGATGGATACGAGTAGTACGAAATCTAAGAAAGCTCTCTTTTTTAACTTAGAAAATTAAGCCCCGTAGCTGTTTAATTCGAAGTTTCCGACTAACCTATAGATAAATCTTTTCCAGATCTTTACCCTGATTCACCGAGGAAGGACGTGGCGAACGAGAGCTGTAAAAAACAACGCATGTCCTTAAAATCGCTTCAGGGAAAAAAAACGAATAAAGAAATAGCCAGCAGCGATATGCGACAACGAGGCTCAATTAACCTTCCCGAAAGAAGGAGGCACGTAACAGATGTTCGGGTAAAAACATAAAGTGACGAGATTAAGGGGACGGGACGACTCCTCGGGGGGATGATGCGCGAAAAAAGCATTTTTACGTGGATTTAGGGAAATTCTACAAGCTCGCCGCTAATTGATTCGGCGAAAGGGCCGGGAGAGACCGGCTAAATTTTAATGGACGCTATGAATTAATTGGGCTTTTTTATGTGCAAGGCATTTTTTTTTATGCGCCTCGATCGTGGTGCTTTGCTTGTAAGTTGCCGCGAGGAGTGACGATGGCGAGGCTTTATTTATGATTATGAAGGATAACCTTTTCGGTGTCTCGGGTTATTTGGTGTTCGATGTTTCAGGCCTGAAGGCTGGCGACAATATCGCACTTAAATAAAGAATGTGAAAATGGTAAGTAGTATATATATGCAATATTTCGAGACGCTTGAAATTTTTCTGTCGACGTGCATTTGAAAAATTCTCCACGCAAAATCGAAGAGTTTGGTAATGTCACATCGTTGCTTAAAATAATATAAAAAAAATTAAGAATCACATTTATTTAATGACTGAATTTCGAGCCGACTGCACCTAAATTCAGAAATCAAAAGCCACATATGCAAAGTCCAGCAGCTGACTCATCCGAGCGTCCTCAACTGCTCCGTACAGAGACGTAGAAGCATCAAATGCAAACTGAATCGTAAATTCCTGGCAAAGTGAGACATCGCGCTGAACTTCAAGCGTATAACGAATCAAGTCACGTCTGTCGCCTCTGGACTTCGTGCTCCGCTACAATACAAGGAGGAAATGAAGCTTCGCGAGGCGAGACAAAAAAAAAAAAAAAAAAAAACTAGCCTCTCGCAAGCCATGAGAAGAAAGAGCGCCTCGCTGTCTGCCCAATTCCCACTTCCCACTTGCTAATTCAGCACTTGCGCCATTTCCGGCAAAAGCCGACGGCCAAGACTCGGAGATTTCTGGGTAAAACCCACGCGATGAGACTCTCCGGCGATGCTTCTAGTTCTCTCTCTCCCGGCGCGAGTCACTATACATATATATATATATGCCTGCCTCCTTTTTTGCTGCTCTTCTTTCGAGCGATTCGATTGCGGATTCTTTGTATGCCCGCAGAGCCAACCTCCTCGTTCCTTTTCATTTCGATTAACTTTGTTTACTTTCAGGACGGGTTTAAAGAGAGGCGAAGCCGGCTTGTTGTTCGCGGCGGATCATTTTTTACGAGGCGCTGATTCATTTGGGAAATAAGAGCTGTCGTTTGCTCACTTTTTGATACTCGTAAGTAAACAGATGATATTTATAAGCTTGGATTTTTTAGAAAATAAAATGATCGTAGTTTTTTCGGGCTCTGGATTATACTTTGAGCAAAACAGCATTATATTTGTCGAAAGCGTTTCCTTGGATAAAGTTTGTTTTTCAAAATTACGTAACGCTTTCGATAAAAATTTCAATAAAAATAGCAAAGCGGCATTATTTGACTTGGAAAATTTGCAAAAATAAATAACACGTAGCATTTTCGATCGGTGTCAATAATTTTTACATAACACACTGATCGAGGTGAAATCGTAATATAACGTAAGTTCACGCGTCGCGAGAAAGTTCAGCTTTTATCCATATTTTACGTAAAACCTTACATAAAAGTAACATCGCAGCTTTTCCGAAAAAAAATGCCATCGCACTTGCGCGTACACGAAATTGAAATATCGCGGAACCTCGGGAGCATCTCCAATTTACAAATTTCCTGCAGAGGCGCATCAAAGTTCGAGCGAATTATTTTCGAGCTTTAATGCGCCCGCTTGATGGTATAATAACTTTGGCATAAAATTTTAGCGAAAATGATGAAATTAAATTTTTTTTCCTCCTCCCGGTGGACGAGGCATTCCCCCCCTCTTTATTTTCTATTTCTCTTTTCTTCTTTCGGCTGCACGCGCGGCACTTTGCGAGAAAGAGAGAAGGAGAGAGAGAGAGAGAGAGAGAGAGAGAGAGAGAGAGAGAGAGAGAGAGAGAGAGAGCGGGAATGAAACGAGAGCCGACATAATAGTCGATTAAGGCTTGATCCCTCGAATTTTTCTCAGTCAATTACGGTGCAGAAACTCCCGAGAGCTTGAGCCTGGCTAACTCGACTAGGTACTTTGTGTGCCTGTTAAATAATTTTAGGTACTACTTTTTGATAAAATTTATTATTTTAGTCAAGTATTTAAATGAAAATGGTAATTAGTTATAACTAGTTTTTTCGATTCCTAATGAATAAGCTGAAATATCCCAGAAATTTTTTATAAAAACAGATGTTCAAGCACATATACCAGTTATTATTTTTAATTACACAATGCAGCAACAATAAAAAATTTACAGAGTTGTAACCACACACCGCAGCTAACTACATTTTGAAAACTACCGCGGCACAAATAATTCTCAACTGAAACTTTGAATACACCGACCGTTTCGGAATCTTCACGTAACGTACAATCATCAGCCGGGGAAAAAATTCCCCAGTGCCATTCGCGCAAAATCTGAAAAAGTCCCCCTCCCCTCTCTCTCGAAAAAAAAAAAAAAACAATTATGCTTTCAGCGCGAAGAAGCACCCATTTTTTGCCCATAGGAAATTCGGCTCCCTTTCGCCGGAATTTTTATGGGCCTCCTGAAGACCTATAAATCCGACGATAATCACGACCGCCGCCGCCGACTCCTCTTTTTTCTTCTCTTTTTTTTTTTGCTCCTCTACCCCCTTTTTTGCTTGCGCGCTTTTTTCAAAGGTTCATCGCGCGTAATTTATATCGTCCACTCGAGGTTTGACGATTTCGTAAATTAAACGGCTTTCGCCGCGCGGACGGGCGGAAAACTTTGATGGTTACGGCTATTTTTGGGGCCGTCTTTATTAATACGGCCGGCAGCGGAAAGGACGCTCGTTCGGCCAGAGGACCGGATGCGATTTTTGCGTGCCGAATGTCTTACTTTGCTCGGCTCGATTGACGGTAGTTTCTTAATTGCCGCGTTTTAGACGAAGAAAAATCATTCGGTTCCCCTTGCCTTTTGTAGTTTTTATTCGGTACCTCCACTTGGTTTATGCGGATGAAATTAACTGGCGACGGTCAGTTAGCGCCTCTGCAATCTGTTTCAATAAATTTTCTAGACTTAAAGGCTATTTTTCTGACTTGTTATATTTAAGGTATCTAATAACATCTGGCTTTTTTAAAGTTTAAAAACTTCATTCCAAAACTTCCAAGTAATATTTTACAACAGCTGTACAAATCTTCACGATCGTTAAATTTTATAGCATCCGCATTAAGAATTCCATTTCAAATAAATATTTCCTAAATATAGAATACCATTTAAATTTTTCAATCGGCATAAAAACATTATTCCCGAGAACCGGGCGCACTTCGCCTCCAATTCATAAACCTGGGATTACGAACGAAGCCGTAAGCACCCAAGTTATACAGCTTACCCAATATCCTCCTTAAAAAAAAAAAAAAGAAGCAAAAGGAAGAATTTCCCCAAGGAAAAAGGCCAGAAATCGCAAATCGAGAAAGCGACGAAGCGCGTGCCGGGAGCTCCGCGCACACAGCTGCGTCCTCGCTCTCGGCTGCGGCGCGGAGAGGCGAACAGGTGTTCTTACCGCAGCTTTTCCCGTCCGCACATGCCTTCGCTCTCTTCCTTTTTCGCCTCGTCGCCTGGCATCTCTCGCTTTCCTCCCTTTTTCCCCGGCCGCGCGCCGCGGTATACCGGGAATGTATGCGCGCACCTGCAGCGAGCCGCGCGGCTGCTGCAATTTTCTCTCTCTCTCTCTCTCTCTCTCTCTCCCTTGATGTCATTATTTCCTTTTTCCCTCGCGGATTTTCGCGCGTCGCCGACGCGTATTGGCATTCAGGGCGTAACAGTACCTGTATCGCTAGAATTTACGGCCGAGGGTATATTCCCGTTTCTCTTTGCGCGGCGTTCGACTACGTTTGATGAATGTCTAATATGGGAGAGGAGCGAGCCGAGAATTCTGAGGGAATCGGCTAAAAATAGGCGCCATGGTAGCGCTCGATTATCGCGGGAGCCGCGATTTTAGAGGCGAAAGGATGCTTGTTGGCGATAAGTTAGGTGGGAGTCGACAGGTTTGTTTCTTAAATAGTGATATAATTAGCTTAATTCACTGTAATGTGCTGTATGCTCGAGTTGAAAATAATTACAGTGAGTCACAAGTGTTTAATTAAACAGCTTAAAAATATTTGAAAACATATGAGAGGTTTATTAAGATTCCGAGGCATAACTACCGCTTGAGTCACTTATAATTTAGTTTCCCGAGTCAAAGCACATCAGTTCTGACGAGTTTATTTAATTCGCTACATAGAATTGCCTCGATGTATCAATCGATCGACTCGATATCCATCTAAAGCAAAAAAAAGACGAGGAAACGCAACGAAAGCCGGCGCTTCCGGCCGCGCGGCGTGTCTCCATTCCGCGAAGCAGCAAAGAGAGCGATTTCCCGTGCAGATGTACTCGCCGCGTCCGCGTTGCCAGCGGTTTCTCCTCCTCCCTTCTGGATCCCCAGACTCGGGCGAAATCCGGCTGTTACATCGCGCGGCTCTCGATATATGTACCCGTGGCTCGCGCGTCGAATCTTATAATGATCCTCGATAAACAGCCCGGCTCCTATTTACGATTAGTCATCGTTATAAGGGGACCGGCGGAGACCGAGAGGCGCGTCTCTCTTTAAAGCGGATGACTTTTGCGCCGCTCTCTCGCGGAGCTTGATTAGTGACGGCGATTCCTGCCGCGCGCGCGGCCCTCTTTATTATTTTAATTTCGTGCTCGTTTTTTTACGCCCCGCCGCCGCCGCCGCCGCCGCGCACCTTTCCTTCCTTTTTTCCCTCCGATCGGAGAGTTTTACGCGCGCTCCCGGCCGAGAGGGAGACGAAGCCGGGCTTCGTTAATTGAAATGCATTTTCGAGCGTGACAAGCGCTTTTGACGCGCGCGCCGGGGAAAGGCAACCGGCCAGGAGGAGGAGGAGGAGGAGGGAAGTCTTTGTCCTAATTATGTTTCGCGTGAAAAGAAAAGCGTCGGGTTGTTTAGGCGATACAAAGACTGATTACGGACACGCGACTGCGACTGTACTCGACGTGCTGACGCGGCTGGGAACAGTTCGGAGCATCCGAGGAAAACGACAAATTTAATGTGCCCGCTGTCAGTGAACGAATTATCCGATAACATAAATCTATAAGCTCTATATTAAATCCGCATTTACGAAAATGGCTCTGGTTCAGAGCGGATTATTGAAAATCTTTGTGCCGATCTCTGTTAATAAATATAGCGTATATTTCTGCAAAAATATGTATTTTAGAAACAGCATTCGTGACCAAAGGGTTAACTCGATGGCCGGTCGTGACGAAGAATAAAATACTCAAAATAGACGATAATGTGTTTTTTAATGCTTCTAAAATTAGGCCTTTATTCGCAAGCATTTTTTAATTTCAGACATCAAGTGCTAAAATGCCTTAATCTTGGCCGTGCACCGAAAAATTCTTGAATAATCAAGCCCAATCGTATCGTAATAACTTATTACATTCACATTTATTATTTAATTTCGCATTCTGCCCCTGCTTATTTTCACACTTATCGGACTTTATAAACAAACCCATTTTTTTTTTACAACTTTTATAACGCAATTCATCGATTTTCCAGC
Source organism: Ormyrus pomaceus (assembly GCA_900474385.1). Taxonomy (NCBI): domain Eukaryota; kingdom Metazoa; phylum Arthropoda; class Insecta; order Hymenoptera; family Ormyridae; genus Ormyrus; species Ormyrus pomaceus. Next base: position 9,867 of record UCOM01000626.1, on the reverse strand, counting down.
AAAAAATTTCCCGCGCCAACCTCTCCCGCATCGCGCTCCAAGCAAATTTCAGAATTCAGCCTTCACCTCGGCATCTCTCGCGCTTCTGGCTGACCTAAAAGTATTATCCCACAGGCCGCAGGATCTCTCTCCGCGCGAGCGCGCCAGTGCGTACAGGTATGTCCGCATGCCCCGCGGGGAATACATTAACGGCGCGCGCGAGCGAGCGAGAGGCACATCGAGGCGAGAGAGCGCGAACGCGACTCTACTCCTATGCGGAGACGCGCCAACGCCTCGCGAGAGCATAAAGTCGCTGCCGCCTGCAGCCCGGAGGAGCGGAAGAGAAAACGCGAGGCTCGGCCGTGCGCGATAGCTCCCCTCGCGCGCGCGCGCGAGCGATATATCTGCTTTTCCACCTGAAATCCGAGAGCGCGCCGGCCGAGAGTTCGTATTCCGATCGAACGCGCAGCGAATTTTTTAAGCGAATAGAAAGTTCAAAGCTCTTTGGAGGCTGCACGGGTGCAGCTGCTTTTAAACGCGAGCGTGCGCACGTTGCGTCGCGTGGAATTTTATATAGCGTAAACGCTTGAAAATCAAGATCGGTAGCGGAGAAATAATAAGCGATCGAACCTCGGCGCACAAAGAGCGCATAGCAGCGCGAGCCAAAGAAGAAGGCGGGGCAAAGAAGCTCGCCAGCAAGTCTCTCCGGCAGAAGATCCGTCGCGTCTTCTCCTGGCACTTATATAGCGATTCGCCTTTTCTCTCCCTCTCTCTCTCTCTCTCTCTTTCTCTCTCTCGCGCCGAGGCCGCGATTATTCCCTCATACGCAGCGCTCTCACGCAGCTGCAGAGAGCTCCTTCGACACGGCAGACAGCACGTCGCCTGCTGCTGCTCTCCTCGGAGAGCCTCCTCCTCCTCCTGCTCCTCCTCCTCCCTCCTGCCTCCGCGAGGCATTTTCAACGAGGCTTTTTGCTCTCGACGAGCGCGCACTCATCCCCCGTAAGAGAGAGAGAGAGAGAGAGAGACAGACTGGCAGGCAGGCCTGGAATCTTAATGAAATTACGCGCCGCCGCCGGCCGCAAAGGCTCTCCCGTGCCTTCGCTCCGAGCTGGGAAATTTCTGTTTTTGTCGGGATAGCGCGCACGCGCGACGACCGATCCTCCCGGTACGCAAACGCGAGAACGAGTCCGCCGCCTTTTTTCACGACGAGGATCGCCGAGAGCCCTTCGTGTTTTTGGCTTCGAGATGCTGCACGCCGCTCTGTGCGCTGGTCGCTGGTAGCGCGGATGGCTCAGAGAAGGGATTTTTTTCGAATACCGAACATCTACTCGTGCTTTTTTTTTATATATAATTTTGAGGAAAGTAAAGTAATGCTTTGAAAGTATTATGTATACACTGGTTGATAAGAATAATTACGATTCCTCGTCGATACACTTTTTCGTCGATCTAAAGATACTCATGCCGGCTTCGAAAACTCTGCGGCCGATCTTCAAGCAGCACTCGTTCATTTCAGTAACGTCGCTCTCTGATTTAGCGCAATCCGCCACTGACCCCATACCGAATTTCGTTAAATCAGTGTAAAGTATCTCCGACGCCACGGCGCATCCTCTCGCCTTTGTCGAGCCAGCTTCTGCCGCCAAACTCTGCAAATTATATATCAATTGACTGAAAGTTTGGAACGTTCGATTTGAGCTGCAAGTTTTGTATGAGTTGCAGCTTCTCGAGTTTGTAAGACTGCATGAAATAATTACTTACTTTGAGTTCGCCGTAGTAACTGAGAACTAAGGTGTGAATAAATAGCCAATGGCTATCTTTGATATCCTCTATCAATAAGCCCCACATTGTCTCATTTGTTTTACACTCAGCCTCGCCCTATAAATTTATTGATTTGTTTTTATAATATTTTCTTGTTTAGTTACTGCTGATGTGAAAATAAGCGTTCTCAACTTACCTTTGCGATGCAAAAAGCAGTCAAAACTACTGCGAAATAGTAGATCTTCATAGTGACGTCTCGAAGTGTTTTCCTTTACTGGCAGAAATGTTAACTTGTGCAGGAACTTTATATATTGCCAAATACAGGGAGTCCCACTCTCTTATCAATATTCTCTTTATATCTTATCAAAATGAGTTCATACACTGAGAGAAACGTTATATTGAAATTTAGTATTTAATGCAAGAAAAATTACTGTATTTCATAGTAACGGTGGGACATACTGAAATAATATTATTTTTGCCATCACCATATAGTAATTTTAACAACTACCGGTATAATATATTTTGACATCGGCAAACATGACTAGAAATTATCTAGTTTTCAACGAACACATTGTAACCCATCAATAATTACATTAGCCAAGTATGATGATTTTCTAAGGATGCTTTAAAAATTAGTCTAAAATCTATTACACAAGGTCCCAAACGACTCAACTCGAGCAAAGCAAAGCCAAGCATCGCCCCGGACAAAGATCTGAGGCGTGCAGTCATAAAAATTAATCGGCATTACCGGCAGAAGCCGTAGGAATCCGAGTAAAGCCCGCGTCGGACACACGCTAATCCGTACTAATTAGGCTCTTAGATTCTCCCCCGGCATCCTAAGACCGCTCAATTACGAAGATTCACACAAGCCAAATCAAGATCGGGATCCTCTCGCTCGAGATAATGATCATTACCGGGGCCGGGCGCGAAAGTGGCGAGAAACATATATATCCGAAAAGTCGGTGAAAAAGGCTCCGCGGCCCCGCAAAAAAGTGGGGGAGATTAGGCAAAAATGCGAGTTAGAGCGTGTAGATGTTGGTGGGCCTTAGCCGGGGGGTGGGGAGGAGAACCACCGCGAACCGCATTCTCTACCTGTGTGGCGGAGTCCTCACGGCTGCTCTCTTCCCCCGAGGGGGCAGGTATTCCTCTCTCTCTCTCTCTCTCTCTCTCTCTCTCCTACCTCGGTCCCGGAGAAAAAGGCGGCCTCGTGGCGCGGCGTTGTTCCAACATCACCCTCATTATGAAACAATTTCCACGTTCGCCGCAGAGAGAGAGAGAGAGAGAGAGAGGAGGGAGTCGAGAGGAAGGAGGCATAAAGGGCCCTGTTAGGCCAATTGTCATGGCGGCTCTTATTAGTAGGAGGTTCGCCTTTTCTCGATAATCACGACCCGCGGAATTACCCAAAGAGCGGCGGCGGCGGCAGCGACGGCAGCAGCAGCAGCAGCTTCGGAATGCCGGCCGGCCGGCCGATTGAATTATCCCCGAACGAGGAGCGTTCGCATATAAGCGTGCACGCACACCGCGTGGGGTTTTAAAGACGGAGGAAGGAGCTGTGAATTATACTTTCGGAACGCGACGCGCGGCGGCTCCTTTCTCGCGAGCTTGCGTACGTATATATACTGCGCGCGTCTGTGTGCGCGGGCCAGTTGCTTTTCGGTTGGGCTTCGTTGTTTCTCTCTTTTTTTTTCGCGGGGTTGCTGCTTCGTTCTCGTTTAATTTTTATGCAACTCCTTCGGCTCTCTTCTCGCTGGCGGTCCTTTTTTTCGCCGGGTTTGTTTGCTTTGCAGAAGGAAGGCTCGTTCGCCGGGGCTGTGTGTGTGTGCGAGTGAGCCGAGCGGTGCAATTTTTGTAATTGAACGTTCGCAAGTGAACGAGTTCGTTCTTCTCCTTGTTAGAGAATGACTATATTTGTAGAAAAGAACGGCAAAAGGACCGGGTAAAAACTGAAGAATGCAAGCATTTTTTTAGTGCGCCTAGGCCGGTCTGCGCTCAAAATAGCTCAGTCCTGTTTAACAAATTGAGAAATTAACCCATTTATGACGATAAATAAACACGAATTGACGAAAAATTTCTAAAAAGCGATTCTGCAGATTTCAAAACTCAATTCGAATCGTGTACGTTATTGCAGGTTCGCGTTCACGCTTTAATAGTGCTCGAAATTACAGCCGCGGGCCTGCAGCTTTGAGAGGCTTCGAATAAGATGTTAAAGAATCTTCTCTATATAATTTCGTAGATTATCTTCAAATTCAATAAAATTTTTAGAAACTTTCCGGAATCCCTCGAAAAGAAATTATTCCAAATTACACGTTCGCGCGCTTAGCAAACATAGCCGTCTCCGACGAATTTCAAAAGCCTCCTTCTAAGCGTTAAAATGACCAAAGCAATTCTCTCGGTCAATAAAATTAGCCGCCGCGAATTCGTTCCCCTCACTTCGGAAAATCAACGAAAAACCGCAGCAACTAACCCAGCCAGCACGCCACGCTAATAGAAAACAATATATATAACGCATGCATGCGGTGCAGGTTTATTGCACACCTGCCGCGCACTGTACGCACACTCCGTGTGCGTCCGCGCCTATAAATAGTCGGCGCGCGGCTCGCTCGCCAGAATCTGTTTATCGGGCGAGTTATAACGGCTGGGACTTTTAATTTTGTATCAGCGGACATTTAGCGGGTCGCTCTTTGCGCCGCGTGAGAAAGAGCGCGTTCTCTCCTTGTTCGCCGCGCGCGCGCGCTCGCCTAGGAGTACGTGCACACGTATAACGCGGTGCTGTACAGGCGCGAGTGGGCGTCGAGTAGAGGACAGGCTTTTGCGTAACTCCGCGGCGCGCGAGCGTGTGCGCGCGTGTGCGAGAGAGCACCTTATAAGCCACACCTTGATCGATCCGCGGAGCGCGTCAAGATCAACGAGTATAAGCGACGAGCGATATAATGCGTGCCGCCGCCTTGTTGCTGATCGTTGCTACACTGCTCGAAGCTGGCTTTGCTTTCGAGTATAATGGGCTCTCGAGTGTATACGACTTGATCAATCGCGGCTCTGAGATTGATATCGGCCAAATTTCTTTTAAAACACTTCATCTCCCTCGCGACGGAAACGCGGTAGTAATTTTAGACGGTACTATATATCGGGACAAGAAATTTGAGAGAGAAACTCTCGGTCGGAAAAGCGCTTTCAAACAAACGAGAGCGTCCTTTGAAAGGAAGCCAGAAAATTGGTCCAGGGAGCTTCCCTATCGCCTTTTGATCCTGGGACGCGTGACCTCACAGGAAGCCCTCCACCAGAAAAATCGGCACCTCCGCGTGTCCTCTCAGAGTCCCCGAGATAAAAAAAGAAGCGGCTCGACGACACGTTTCGAAATTCCAGGGAGAGTCAGCAGTCGCGCACACTTGTATACACAACAGAGGCCCGAGACAGAGAGAGAGACCTGCTCCGCCGTTAAAATCTCTCGAGATAATCGGGCGCGATGGGAAAAGCTCTCCCCCGTTTAAATCGACATGCGAGGAGCTCGTCGCATTTTTACTACCTGAAATTGTCATTAAGCTCGCCGGTGCGAGAAGGGTCCCCAGATAACAGAGCGCGAGATCTCAGATGGCAGATAGAGGCGGCAACCGCACCAGAAGCCAAAGAGGGAGCTGAAGGAACCGAAGATGATGCCCCTCCGAGTTTATCTGTCGGAATAAAGCCATTACCTGCATACTAGCCGGAGAACGCTGGGAAGAGAGAGAATGGTGGGCGGGATGTTGGATGTTTCTTTGGGGCCTAGCAAGGGGGGTCTTCTCTCTCTTCTCTTCTTCTCCCGTCGTCGGCTTCTTCTTCTTCTTCTTCTTCTTCTGCTTATAGGAGATCGCGTGCTTCGGCAAAAATGCGAAGATGATTGTACGTGAATGGGATAATTTGGTCGATGGGGAAAAATGCGGGGACGGAATCTCGTTGATGAGCCACTCGACGGTGACACTCCGGGAAGTTTTATGGAGAACGTCCGGGAAAAGAAGTGTTTTGGAATTCCATGTCTCCGACAATTTGTAAGCCGCTCGCCGATTTTATCTGCTCGTCCATGATTTTTTTCAACTGCTTCGCCCTGCATTCCAAAATTATGTTTCTCGCTTTTATCTCGACGATTTTTTACGTGGAAAGCTAAGAGGCGGAAGCAATTGCATTTCACATTAAACATTGCGATTTATTGTTAATTTTGCAAGATATTTATTGAAAACTATTTCTTTGTAAGATCTTACCGCGAAATTTGAAACTTATTAATCAATTAAATTATAATTTTCAATAAAAATTAATATGTAATAATTTCATACTTCAGCTCCTTACTGTTTAATATTGAAGCATAAACATTGCGTCTCTAAATAATTTATTTCGGAATGTGTTATATTAATATAAAATTTTATTCTTATCTTACTACAAAAAGAAAATTACAAATATTATTAATGAAACTCATTTTAGAAAACAATCAAAAAGATTAAACAATTTGTTAACAGATTCATTGTAAAAGAATGCGGTTCTTCGGAATTTTGGATCGTATTTGAAAAACATGGTGATGGATAAAAAGATACAGATCTAGTTTAAAAAGTTTTTCTTGTAAAAGTCAAAATTTTATTTAGTCACAAGCTATAACTTGCAAAGCTTTTTAAATAACTTAGAGAAAGTGAATGAGGTACCCATACTATGACTCACGCCTTATAGTAGAACAAAATTTAAAAGACATTGGTCGATAAAGAATGCTAATAAAATATACAACATGATTAATAGATAAAAATAAATTTAATTGAAAATTTTTAATTTATGCACTGAGAAATGTTCTACTAAAAAATACTATACTATAAACTAAAATTTAATAGAACTATATCAATTTTTACTAATAAAAATTATATTACTAATAAAATTATATTAAATGTTAGTATATATAGTAGAGTAATTTTTAGGATAACGCAAGTTTGCATACACATTGGTATAAAAAAACATTTATCTCAATGTGTACTATTTCTTTACAATCAAACTTTATAGCAAACATTTGTCAGAATCAGATTTAAATCAGATTCATTTTGAATTTTAAGTGATAGTATGTTTAGGTGCACGATAATTTGCAGAAGTGTGCTTTTTAAAATTCTACAAAATAGAAAAACCTTAAAAACGTTTGAGTATCTATAAAAAATCAATCAAAACTAATCAAAATGATGACACGCAAAATAACTAATGCAAAATGAAACATAGACTTTTCAATTAATTAAGCAATTATTTATTTATATTAACATCTTATTTATTCATTAATAAAGCTTAAATAGTGACTTATTAAATGGATGACTAACAGACTGTTTTTGTATGTGTTATTTATATGCGTACGAACTTGCGTACATTGTATATTTGTGCTTACACAGATCTCTAGCTCGCTATCATGTTTAATTTTCATACATTCTTTTGTTTGTACAGTGTATTGGATTATTCTAAAAAATGCTTTTTATTTCATTCGGTGGTTATTGATTTAAGTGAGCTTCAAAAAACATGACAATTCAATTTTATTATAAATAATACATTCAATGTTATAATAAGAAAATATTTTCTAATTTTTTTTAGATATTAAAATAATATGAAAATAAATCATAAAAAAATACTTTTAATCTTACAAAATTCAGATCAAATAAAATTAATTTTAATTCTCAATTATATTCGGGTTATCATGCTTCACATAATTAATTACCTAAATTTCATTTCACGCATGTTAGTATTGCCAGCAATAATTTTCAAAATATTATGTCAATGACTATTCAATAACATTGTATAGTTTAATTAAAATATAATTCAAAGTATAGTCTAAATAAACAGAAAAATATCACGCTTTGTACAAAAATTTTCTTTACAATTATCCATAAACAATGTAACCTTGTATTTTTCGACGAGACCTGATTTCAATTACTGTTAAATTTCAAAAAGGCATTAGGGTAAGACACTATTTTGATTATGTTTAATTAGAAGTATAAAGCAATAATAGAAACTTTCATGTTCAATCTTCACATTTGGACTTAAAAACGTTTAATATTCTTTCTCCGATCTTATATTATTTTTCAGGCATAAGCAAACTTACGAAATAAGCTAAGAACTTTTTTAAAATAATACACAAATATTGGTTTTCAATTTTGCCTTTTTAGATCGCGGATAGTTACATAATTCTTACTAAGAATAGTCTTTCTTAAAACGAAAAGAAAACTGCAAGCAGCTAATTAAATGTAAATATCTTACAATGACGAACAAAAACTCAGTCACAAGATCCTAGGACATACACTCATTCATTTTCAAGTTTTTCAATTTTTAAAAATCTACACTTCCTTTTTGGGGAAGAGTATGCGAATAATATCAGGCTTATTGACTTTGCCCATACTATTCTTTGGAATCTTGTTCACTACTTTAAGTATCGTAGGTACAGAATATGCTGGAAGTGTCTTTTTTGAAAACTCACGAAGCTGAGATAAAACAAGTTCTGAGCCTTCTGATAAAACTACAACTGCTGCTACCTACAAATTCAAAATTTTACTATAAATCAAGAAGAATTATTTACTTTAAATCATTATGAAATTATTTTAAAAATAATTTTTAATTATTTAAATGATTTTGTTTAACAAAAATCACTTACTTTTTGACCCCAGGTTAGGTCTTCTACTCCTACAACTGTACAATCAAGAACATCTGGGTGACCAAGAATAACGGTTTCTACTTCGACTGCACTAATTTTGTAACCTCCACTTTTAATAATATCAACCGAACTACGACCTAACATTCTGTAAATGCCATTATCATACTGTACTGTATCGCCTAAAAATTTTTTAACATATATTAAATACATTACCCTCAAAAATATTTATTATTTTGTTGTAAATTGTTTTGGTTAAATTTTCATTTAGTTACCTGTTTTAAACCATCCATCGTTAGTGAAACATTGTTTTGTTACCTCTGGTCTATTCCAGTATTGCTTAAAAACACCTTCACCTCTAACTTGTAAGTCTCCAGATAGTGGACCTCTCGTCCTAGTGACTACTTCAGTTGTTTTAGAGTCACCAATTGCAAGGATTTCAGAATCCGTAGATTCATTTGCAGAATTTTTAAGGGCTGTCAAGCGAACTTCAATACCTGGCAACGGCGTTCCCACAGTGCCTAACATATTTATATTATGTTATTTATAATATAATACATTTTCAATTAAACAAAAGGCTATTTATAAAATATAAATGCAAGTTTACCTGGAATGCGTTCTCCTTCAAGTGGATTTGATAAAATCATGCCAGCCTCCGTCATTCCGTATCGTTCGAGTAACTTGTGTCCCGTAATTTCTTCCCATCTATCAAAAATCGGTTTGGGAAGAGGCGCTGAACCACTAATCATTAATCTAAAAAAACCAATGCATACATTCATTAATCACTTCAAAAATACTTAAAGTTATTGATTTTTTATTATTTTTTAACTTAAACCTAAGTTAAAATAATCTGAAACGTTCAAAGTTACGTACCTTATTTTATTAACACAAACATTATGTATGTAGCCCTTTATTTTTTCGTTTTTCGAAAATAGCTGATCGTATTCCTGTATTAATTTCATGTAGATCGTTGGCACAGCCGCAAAAACATTGATTCTCTCGGTATTTTGAAGATTTACAGCTGTAATTTGACCCCACACACTGGAAGTTGAGAATTTCGGCAGCATTACACATCGACCTCCAACGTATAGCGGACATAGCAGTACGTTAATGATGCCGTGAACGTGGTGAAGAGGAAGAGTGTGAAGAAAGATATCTTTCTCTGTATGCTTCCATGCCGTGATCAAAGAGTTTACTTGCGCTTGGATATTCTTGTGGCTTAAAACAACCCCTGTGCAAAGAAATCTAATTAGTCTTAGTTCATTTTTTAATAAATAGCTTCTTTCAACTAACAAGGAGAGTATACGACATTTGGGTAATGGATTTTCCTGTAACTTTGGGATATATTTTCTAATGTTAAAATATGAAGGAAGCCGCGTCCGTTCGGCCTAACGCTCGATTTTTCAAAAGTTATGTGCTCTTTTAGCAAAAATCTAAGAAAAATCGATTTTTGTTTAATCACTTATAACTTCTCAATTATTAACGGTACAGTATTTTAACTCCCC
>UCOM01000625.1:0-68555 GCA_900474385.1 Ormyrus pomaceus | reverse complement strand
GTGGAGCTAATATTGTACTTTACAGTAAAATAATACGAAAATAAGAAGCCTCTTTCATTAGGAATTAAAATTCATTGAAAAAATTATACATCATTGTGCGCATAATCAAATCTCAATGTGCCGTAAAATTTACAACGATCGTTACATTTAAACTACAAGGAATAAAATTTAAAAGAGAAAACATTTTCCTAAAGATGCTTTTTAACTACTTATCTAGTTAAAAATAAAAAATGCTTATCGATCAAACTTATGGTACCGAATAACTATAATATTTTGAATTCACTGTTACAAATACTTTATAAAAATACGTAAATTAACCTATGTATTTGGCAGAAAATTCATCAGTTTGGAGATGCATGTGCAAAACATAATTCATTTCTATGTAAAAGTTATAATTAACTTTTAAATTTGATGTACACACATGCCCACTAGCTAAACGGAAATGATAAATTATGATCAAAATAAATTTTAATTTGGTTTAGTTTTTGTCTGAAACTGGAACCAAATTGTTTTTTAAATTATACACTAAAATTATAATTGTTACGTTTTGACTTGCTTAATGTTGTTAGTATCCTCTGTGCCATTGATATCTTCCACTTCTAACTTGTTCTTCTTACTCTTGCTAATTTTCCTAAAATAAAACAACAATTATATTGCATTAATGTGTGAAATGAGAAAATTTCTCTTAAAAAAAAAACATTAATCTTTCATTTGTGCTTTTGTATTTTTGTTTCTGATCGAAATCGACTTCAGGCGGCTCAACGTTTATTTAAAAAAAAGGAACCAAAACACTTACATTCCAAAAGCCTCTCCATCCTGAATAGTTTCCGGCAGCTTCTTATTCAGCGTCTCTGGCAAGAGCAGCGACAGGAGACCACCGAGCAGCGAACACAAGCCGAAGATCACGAAGGGCAGCGGTTCCCAATACGAAGCCTGTCGTTGCAGGAAAAGATCAGAAGAGTTTATCGGCAGGACTGTAATATATAAAATGAGCAGGAGATTGACGTACCAAGAAATTGATGTAGGGAGCAATGACTCCGCCCACTCGGGCGAACGTCGAGCTTGCCCCGAGACCGACGTTCCTGATCACCGTGGGAAATTGTTCGGCGGTGAAGACGTAAATTGTCCCGTACGACGAGGTAATCACCAGCTTCGCCACCATGGCGAAGGTCACCTTCAACCATGTCATTTCTGCGGAAAGTAATTAGCTTCTTGTACTTTTTGATGGTAGGCGTGATTTTGTCGTTGTCTCTCTATTGATAACATCATCTGGATTTCACTGATATTTCAATGAAATTCGGATTATGTTTTCAATAGAGTTGCGTAACTTATTAATTTATTATTAAATATTAAAGTAAGTGCAAAGCTTTTGAAAGAATAATTATCGTTTCGTCATAAATGTTCATTTGAATAAATCGTTAATTCCATCAGAAACATTACGATAATCTTTAAGATTGATTGATCCACAACAAAAAAAACTAAGAAAATTTGAAAATAATGCTACGCAGCATAAAGGATCTTAATAAAAAGCAAACCTACCAAATACCCGCTACATTTACAATTTCGAAGGCCAGGTGTCGTTAAAATTTATTAACTTTTTACTCGAACCCTCAAAGTTATTGCAAGCGCAATTACCCGCGAGCAAAGAAAAAAAAAACAAGACCGGCCACGAAAATCAATTAAAGCGAAAAAAGCAAAGGGGTAAAAAATTCAATCGCCTCGGCGCGATTATTTTAATTTCATGCCTGAACGATTAGCCTGAAATTACTCATCCCTTCGAGTGCGCATCCATCTAGGCACTTTACCATCTTCCCGCTGAAATAGAGTCGTCCCTTTTTCTTACGATAGACCGGCAGTGGATGCAGTGCGTAAATAAACTCGCCGCGTCTCTTTTTGCGTTACTGTATAAATAAACGTAGCGCGCGCGCTAGAGAGAGATAGGGATAGAGAGAAAGAGAGAGAGAGAGAGAGAAAGCGGCAGCACTCACATTATTCATTCGAAAATTACAAAAGGAGCGAGAAAGTGCGCTGCCGGGCGATAAAGGTACGATAAAACGAGACTTTAATTGAGCGGGGCTTAAGTGCAAGTTTTCATAAAAAAAAGGCAATAAAAGCTAGAGAAAAGAGGAGGCTGCACTGACCGGTTGGTATAAATAACGTCGCTATGAGGGCCAGACCGGACGCTATCATGCATCCGCATAAAATCAGCTTTCTGCCCCATCGGTTCAGCGTGAAAATAAGAAAGGTGTAAGCCGGTATCTCCACCAGGCCGGATATGACGAAATTCATGTAATCGTTGCCGCCGAGCGTCGATGCGTTCCACGAGAGCCCATAATACGTACCACTGTTTACGAGCCTGTTTCAGAGGATGAGAGAAGGTGAACAAAAAAAAAAAAACGAACCAGGACGAGCCGATTATGCTGTGTCCAGACTTAGCTCGGGTGAGGGGAGGGGAAGGAAAAAAGCGACAGCGAGCTAAGCTGCTTCGGAGGAAAGTCCAGGGGAGAAAGGATCGTGGATGTTGCGTTTCGAGTGCCATCGGAATTTTAAAGATTCTCCTTCAAGAAAAGTCCGATGGGCACCGTCGAAAAAGTTCAGCGGGTGAAAACTAAGCCGAAAGATAATTCACCAGTTAAAGAACAGCAGCAAGCTCTTCTTCCTGAGATTCGGGTACTTGAAGAGGTCGAAGATGGAGGGCTTGGTGGCGTCGGGGGTGCTGTCGCTGTTCGACTCGTCCAGGAGCCGTTCGAGCGTCGATTCCGGCATCTCCACGCCGTTCTCCAGCGAGGCCTTCTGCAGCAGCTCGCGCGCCTCCTTCGCTCGACCCTTCGTCAGCAGCCATCTCGCCGACTCCGGAATGAACCTGGAAGAAGGACCTTTCTTATAAAAAAAAAAAGAGAGAACAAAAAGAAAAAACGCCTCGGTTTCGCGAGCAATTTAAAATACGAGAGGCGGCAAGGTCACGCGGCGGCAACTCGTTCGCGCGCTGTTCCGTTAAGGCGCGAGTCCGCGTAAAATAAAGTCGGGCTGCTTTGCATCTGCGGAAAGGTGCTTTGCACCGAGCGAACTTTTGCACTCACCGGAGCTCTGTTACTCGACACAATGGCACTGAATTCATCGTCGAGGCCGTCGCATTTATGCGGCAAAAAATCTGGGAGCACATCGGAGTTGTGCTATCTCTCGGGTGACGTACTGTTACAGAGTGTTACAATGCTTTATGGCTTTGAGAGCTTAACTGTACGGAGGGTAAGTGTACAGTGTCTTCAAAGCACGGCAATTAGCACAGAAACGGCGATTTTTCGCAGGCTTTATTCAGGAGAGGAGAACGCATAATTTTTATTAATGCATATAAAAATGACATCTAATTGCGCTCGCTAAGTTCGTTAAACGAGTACTGTAGATTAACATCCGCGATATTTTATGTGGCAGCATGTGTGATCTATTCTTAGCCAAAGTGAAAATTGTTCGAGTCAAGAAACTGATTATGTATATAGCTGCAAAGAAACTCCTGTTTTTCCTTTATTTGCTTAACCGTTAAAGAGATTCTGTCTAAAGTGAGTGCACGATAATATTCAAATATTTTCTAACGCCGATGATTACTGTCGCGTCACGCTCCGCTCAACGGACAAGCGGCGACGCTAAATGATAAATCTCTTTTTAAATGCTTTCTTGCACAGACATTAGTCGAAGTTTATCTTTCAGCTTGTAGTAATTATCAATTATTTATTTTAGCCATTCATTTTTATAATATTTCGAATATTCGATTGGTTTAAAGACCCTTTTCAAAATAGTATTAAAATAACTTGTACGCGAAGATATAAAGTACGCCTAACGATATTCGCGCTTAGCAAACTCAGTGCTGCCTGCGTACTGTTATCTTTACGCATTTACGCTCTCTGCCTGGTGCATAAATTTATCTGTTAAATCCTCGCTAAATTTACCACCAAAGCTGCGCATTCTCTAGTAACAGTCTTGCTCGCGCAGCAAAGTACAGTTTCCCAGCGGCGTTTTTCGAATTCGATTTCGAAATTTACAGTGCTTTAAACCAAAAGCTCGAAATTAGAGGGGAAGACAGAGAGAGAGAGAGAGAGAGAGAGAGAGAGGTGATGAGAATTGACGAGGTTACGCCTCCTCGAGGAAGGAAGGACTCACCACCAGTAGAGAAGAAAGGCTACGCTCGGGACCGTGAGAGCCAGCTGCAGCATCCTCCAGTCGGTGATGTAATAAGCGAAGCCAGCGGTCATAATGTATCCGGCGGTGAAAAACAGTTGACACCCGACGCCGGCGATTAGCCGCTTCTGAGGTCCTACCATTTCCAGGGCTGAAAAAGACATTTCTTTCGACATTACAACGTCCTACTTAAATAGTTCGCTTCTGCTGCTGCTGCTGCTGCTGCTGCTGCTGCTGCTCGAGAGAGAGAGAGAGAGAGAGAGAGAGAGAAAGAGAGAATGAGAACTAAAAGTTTAAGGGTAAAAGTTGCATTTAAACTATATATAGTGCAGGAGCACAAGGTGTTTTCTGGCCGATGGAGGTCCACGTTTCCACCCAAATATTTTTTATGTATTTTTTTCTCCAGAACGAGGGTGGAAATTTGAAAAATGATCAGGAAAATTGTTATAAACAATTTAATTGTTTAAACCTTTTTCCTGAAAGAACTATAAAAGATATTGGCATCTAAGACATGTCAAATGATTTCTTATTTAATAAAGAATCCATCTATTTTTTAAAAATTCAAAAAAGTTAATTAGAACAAAAGTTATTGCCAATTTAATGCAAAAAAGTGCGCTTTTACGCTTTTTCGCTTACTTTTTTTAATGGCATTTTTTTTCTATTCAAGATAATGAGACTTTCAAACTTTTATTTTGAAGAAAAAACATTGTACTATCGATCACAATAAAAGTTATTACTAAAAAATAACGAATAAATTGTACCCAGTGCTTCAAAATTGAAAATTTTGACAAAAATTGTGAATAAGCAAAATCTATTTTTAATTGTTTAAAGTAAAAAAATTGCAAAGAAAATAAATGGATGTTATTCTACGTACAAAGAACTAACATGTAGCACTATGAAATTCTTAATTTTTTTCATAGATTCATGAAAATCGTTTTATAAATAAAATAACAAAAAAACGCATTGCGCGACCGCAAGTACATTAAGGTACGGAACTGCATTTTCTTCGCTGCATAAATTTTTTATATAAAAATAAATAAATAATATTATTTATTTATTATTATATTATAACATTTATGCAGCGAAAAAATGAAGTTACGTACCTTAATGTACCTTCGGTCGTGCAATGCGCTTTTTTGCTATATTATTTAATGATTTTCACTGAATCTTTTTAAAGTGCTAAATGCTAATTCTTTGTATCCATTTATTTTTTTTTTTTTGTAATTTTTTTACTTTAAACAACTGAAAATAGCTTTTAAATAAATTAAATTCACAAATTTTGGCAAAATTTTCAATTTTGAAGCACTTGGAACAATTTATTCGTTATTTTAATAATAACTTTTATTGTAATCGATAGTACAATGTTTTTTCTTTAAAATAAGAGTTTGAAAGTCTCATTATCTTGAATAAAAAAAATGACATTGAAAAAAGGAAGCGAAGAAGTGTAAAAGCGCACTTTTTGACATTAAAAAACACAGATGGATTCCTTATTAAATAAGGAGTCATTTGACATGTCGAATGCCAACACCTCTTATAGTTTTTTCAGAAGAACGGTTTAAACAATTAATTGTTTATAACAATTTTCCTGACCATTTTTCGAACTTCCACCCTCGAAATTTGTGTTCAGGAGGAAAAAATACATAAAAAACACTTGGGTGGAGTCGTGGATCTTCATCGGCCACAAAACCCCTTCTGCTCCTGCGCTAATAGGATCAAAATTAAGAATTGCGCTCATACAAGTCGAAGCAGAAAGAGCGTTAGACAGCTTTTTGCGGAATGAAAGAATATTAAAAACGGAAATCCCCCCCCCCCCCCCCCCGTAATATAATTCCCACGTAAAGGCAACTAAAACAATCGCGGCTCGAGTTCTAATTTTAGCATCGGCGACTCCCTTTCAGCGCATTCCCGGTCGGAAAAAAGCCGAGCGAAGAAGAAGTAGCCGCGCGCCGCGAAGCGTCCAAGAGCAAAACGAGCCGCACTACACGAGAGAAACAGAGAGAGAGAGAGAGAGAGAGAGAGAAGAGCGCAGAAGAAGAAGAAGAAGAAGAAGAAGAGGAGTCGGCCGCCAAGGCAAACTCCGCGGCTCGAAAAAGCGATCGTCGGCGAACAGTAAAACGCGCTGCCGGCATTTAACGAAAGGATATACACAGCTCGCTTCGGTTAAAAGGACCAGAGAGAAAACATCTCCAAGCGGCGAGTTCTGCCCGGTAAAAAATCTAGCCGCGGGGCCAACGGCCGCTCGCTCAACTCGGGGAGAAAGAGCGAGAGAGAGAGAGAGCAAGAGAGAGAGAGAGAGAGAGAGAGAGAGAAAAGTAGCGTCGAGGGAGCGAGTAAAGGGCTCGCCTGACCGTGTGTATACGTGCACCGAGAGGATGAGTGCTCGAGATGTGGGGCTTTTTGCATTTTAATGGGAAAAGCCCATTTTTGTTGAACGTATTCGCCGGGACGATCGGCTCAAACCGGTAATGTCTCCTCCGATGCCGAGCTCCCCGCTCCCGGCTTTGTGTCGTAAATTTAGAAATTGAGCCTCTTCACCATCGCCAAATGGGATCGGGAGCTTTATTTCAATATTTAAGAAATATTACATCCTCGGCAAAGCCAGATCAGCTCGGCGAGCATTAGAATCGCCGAGTCGCCCTTTAAAATCGCTAAACGAAGCGAGAGAGCAACGCGGCAAGCTCGGCAAGTCTGCATTGTATCCTCTCCCAGGCATCCCGGCGTTCTCCGAGGCTGGCCTGCACGCATAAATTGTCGGCATCGGCTGGACGTAAACACGACTCGTGCTGCACGAGCGGAGGCAAAAAGTGCTGCCGCCGCCGCCGCGGAGACTAAAATTATATCCGTCCGTACGAAGGAACCATTATTATGCACGCGACGACGGCGCGGATCGGAAGTCTCGTTTATCCTTGCTTATTCCGCGGCCGGACAAAAAAAAAATCATATATCCCGCGACCGCGTTGTATTTTTACGATAATTGAGCAAACAATTTGCTCGGCTTGAGTAATGAACAGTTCTCTTTTTGTCCCGCTGCTTCGTTAACGAACCTTCCAGGGGACGTATATACGTGTACTTTGGCTCGGTGGCTGCACGTATGGAGAGGAGATCGGCTTGACGATGATCGAAAGTTTTTACGAGTCTTTTTTTTTCTCAATTAGCGAGGCAATTTATTTCTAAACCACAGGCCGCGCCTCTCTTTCGTAAAGCTTTAATGCCTTCGTATTAGCGGGTAATAAATTTCAAATCGAATTTAACAACCCGGAGAGATGCGCGCGATATAAACGTCAGGGACTTGACACCGACTGTATCGGCGGGCGGTGCGCGAGGCATTTCCTATTAAAACTTTACGGAAGGTTGTTTCAATTTGGGAAGGCGGTAAAAATTAACGGTAATCCGAGCAGGCCCACTTACTTATCAGAACTCAATTGCGCTCGAGATAAGTATATTTTGACAGATTTATTAAACACTTCGTTTGAACTTGTTTTTAAAACAAAAATCACTGAAACGAAAGTCCTTCCATTGATCAAGCAGACAGGACGTCGCCCGACTGCAACGACTATAATTTATGAAGAAGAAAAATGTAAGTCGTACCTATTCGAAAAAAAAGGTAGAAAAATCTCACCGATAACGTAAGCCACGAGGAAGACGCCGCTGGTGGTGGATCCGACGATGGCCCTGAATATCACGTAGGAGATGTACTCGGGCGCGACGGCGACGACGACGCCGCCGACGAGCTGTATCACCAGCGACAGGAAGAAGATGGGCCTGCGGCCGTACTTGTCCGAGAGGGCGCCGAATATCGTCGAGCCCAGCATCACGCCGACCATGAACACCGAGTCGCCCATCGCTCGCAGCCATTCCTTGTCGCAGACCAGGTCCCACTGAAAATCGATCGCGCCCGCCGATTAACTTGTATATATATACGATAAAATCAGGCTGCTTTTCGCCAATTCGACAATTGACTTCAAGCTTGAGGCATCGAGACCGGCGTTCGTTCCGACGAAGAATGATAAAAAAGAGTAAGAGGTATATATATATATACACCATGTAAAACATACTTCGGAAGTCGTCGAGCTCTTGTACCTGCTCCTATCGTAAATGAAGTGATCGCACTTGCTCGTGTTCCTGGCGGCGTTAAACTGCTCGCCGTAGGCGTAGTCCGTTCTCGCCTGGTAGGAGCTCGTCAGGTCGGCGTATCGTTCGCACTGCGACCACGACTTGGCTTTAACGTCCCACGGATAACTCGCGTTCATCACGAGGGCCGGCAGCAGAAAGGTTGCGTTCTCGCCGTTCTCGAAGGGCAGCACGCACCTAGAATAGTAAGGGACCGCGGTTAGTTTCGTTCGACGAGCTTTAAATTTTGTTCGCGCAAAAGTTCATTCGTCCAAAGAGTCCTCGCCTCGAAGTCATTTTCGCCCCGAGGAAGACTCCGGCCAGCTTGTGGAAGGCGCAAGAGATCGCCGGCAAGCACAGCAGCAGGTATATCCTGCGCTGATACCTGCCGAACTGACCCATCTGCGAGATGACGTCGTCGTACGCCATCGCGTCGATTTACTTTTTCCTAAAGGGCTGACTCGACGAACCTGCGAAAATTTTTATTTTTCGTTATATTATATTTAGCTGGAGAATTCACTCGACGTTTATGTATAACAAATATGTATTAGTTACCTGATTCAGAAAAATAGCGAGGATACGTTGCGATTGCAAAGTGCTTTTACTAAAAGGTAGGCTTCTTCTTCAACATTTTATAAGGCAGTCTTGGCTTTGAGGATCAACTGTGGCAAAAACTTCTCTCTGCGGATTCTCCTGGAATGTAAAGAACGTCGAAATGAAATTCCATTGAAATTGTCGAGGCGACGCATTTTAAAATATCAAACGAATCGACCGATAACTTGATTAATTAGCAAGTTCCAGCCAAACGAAATCGGCCGGCGTATTATTCGCGGCTAATCTAATCGACCAACCCAAAGCTATATACACAAATCCGACTTCGCGGCTCTCGTTTCCGGCAAAGCGGCCGCGCAAATTAATGGTCGGCGAGCGCGCCGCGTCGGTCCGGAATTCAGCAATTACAAAGCTAACGGCAGCTCTTAAGCACTCCCATTGCTTATCAAAAGGTTGTCGGTCGCTCGCGATTCCGCCGTTCCCCGGTGTACTCCGCACGCGAGCCGACACGTGTATTCCGTTATGTGCACGTGGCTCGAGCCAAGTGCATTGTCACGATACGATGCCGGTTTTTTTTTTTTTTTTTCAATTGAGTTAAATATTTTCCCAAAGCCTCGTTACGGAGACCGTACCGGGAACTCGACTGTTTTGCCAGCTGCTTTATCGCCGACTTCCCCGCCTTTTTTCTTTCTTTCTTTCTTTCGTTCGGAGAACTTCGGCTTCGTTTCAAGAGGAGGAAGTTTCTCTGTTGTAACGATTATGAATTAAGTATGCGGCATTTTTCATTTAGGTTTGTAATCACTGATTACGATAAAGATGTGGCGCTTGCGCTTGTTAGTTCTGCTTGTCACTATATTTAGTATTTAATATTTTTACATTATGTATTGGTTAATTGACAAAAACTTGTTTATTAGCTTTTCTGGTATTTAGACGCTTAAGTACTCTTTAAAGTATAATTTTAGAAATATAAACGCGAAACGGAAAGCCCAATTAATTGATAATTCAAGCTTCTTTAACTCACATGTTTGGACTCGTGTGTTATTACATCAGTTTCGAAATATCACTCAACCGCGTTTATGCTATATATATAAAAGGTCAAAACTCTTATATATACATATAGAAACGTTTTAGGAAACTTCTTATGTAAACATCATCAATAATTTTCCACAACTTAGACGTAAAATATTAAATTTTTATTTTCAAATTCTTCAAGAGCTCTTAAAAATTTACCAAAACAAACGTCTGACTAATAAATTTTTCGAAATAAAATTTATCGTTTTGAACATCAATTAAATCACAAAAAAAAGTAACTATCGTCATAATCGTTCATATTAAAATTGCACTCGAAAGAAGCCACTTTCCCAAACACCATCAAAACCCTGCTAGACCCGACATTGTTTACCGAGTTCGCGTCAAAATTCCACCCACGTGTCAGTATAAACTCAAACGTCCAAGACGAACAGCGGGTGAAAAGCTCCCCCGAACTGACAAAAAAAAAAAAAGAAGAAAAATCGAAGCTCGATGCCGCAGCTTCACGGGCAGGTTCCACGGGGGATATATAATATGCTTTCGCCCGGCGACTGTACGTGCGAGCATCGGCGCCGGCTAGAATTATCGACCGGCGTCTCGCGGGCCTCTTTTCTATCGCACTCACACGCGCAGAGAGACGGGGGACGATAACTGGGCAGCGCGTAACCTCCGATCGTACGATGCACTTTGTAATCGCTGTTCGCGCGAACAAAATATATGTATTATAACTTTCGAGGAGGAAGCCGTCCCGACATATTGTAACGCTTCTGCTACGCGCAGCTCTCTCGCACTGACGCAATATTATTTCGGAATGGCAGCTCCGCTCGCCGCACCGAACGCGACCCACGTTCGAGTCGAGCTTTCGAACTCGGCTCTCCGAACTGCAAAAGCAGCTTGCGTAAACGGATTGATCGATATCAAAGTTATTATCGGTTTCGTTTAAATGACTCACTCTACGTCGAGGCAAACATAACGTAGTCGCGAGGGCCACGTGCTCCGCTTCACGTGCACCGGTCGAAAAGCCTGCTATCGCTCTCGCCGCGAAACGAATGTTGCCGGCGAGGCTCGAACTCGGAGAGCGCGGCACTCACACTGCACACTGGGCGAGAAAAAGCGAGAGAAGCTACAGCGAGAGAGAGAAAGAGAGAGAGAGAGAGGAGGCACTGCACTTCGTAACCCCGAAAATCGCGCGCGCGCCTGCAGCTACGACCCCCCGCCCCGCGACTGGCCATTAGAAGCGCGTGGCTCGGAGCCGCCGCACCAGGCGGGATGGCGCGCTCGTCGGTGCGTTCGTTGCATTTTTATAGCGACCGGGGGCTGCTTATTTCGCTCTTCGCGACCGATCGCGGAGAGTCCTCTCGGATTTTCGGCTTGAATGGAAGGTTGGCAGCAGTGCGCTTCCTTCCGCCCTCTCTCGTTCACCCCCGCGGCGCGAAAAACGCCCAGCTCGCCGGTGGAACAACATGGCTCGGCTTTTGGATTGATTTTTCTTGAGCTCGCCGGTTCTTTCGGAGGAATTAATACGTATACTTTCTGCAGGGATTTACCCAATTATTTTTCCAACGTGATATTATTTAGCCCAGCGGACTGCTGGAGGTGGATGAGACTCGCGGGCAGGACCTCAGGGGGTTGCGTGTCCAGGTGGATGGACGCCGAGGGTTAACTCGTTACTTTCTCGCCAGTTTCTCATTTTCCTAACTCAACTAAAGCGTGACGTTTGTTTAAATAAAATGAAAAGGAATTTTCTAGAGCTTTTATTTTCTACCCAAAGCAGCTTCGGTGACATTATTCTTATTTGATTATAGCTGTGACTATCGAGCAATAAGAAAGAGCATTAAAACGACCGGTGACCTAATTGCACGTTCTGCATTTTTTTTATAGACTTCCATTGAATTCGCACGTAATAATAATTAATTGAAAAGGGAGATGAGCAAACGAATTCAAATCGCATCCTTCTGATTCGTGCAGTCGAATTACACCGAAAATTACGCTGATTTACGCAGTTATAAAACCATGTCAATGCGCATAATAGCAATATCTTACTGTCCACTCGCTTTTCGCATTTGTTCGATTATACTCTTCTGCAAACCTGCTGTGATTCACTCTGATCAATTCAATCTTGCAACTTTATACTTTGTATTTTATTATCACAGCGGCGAGGCTCCCAGTGGACTGGGAGTTGTGATTTATTTAATTTTTTTTTAATCAGTGTTGCTATTATCAACCCATAAAGAAGGAAGTCGACGAATCATTGCGAATTTTTACATAATCTTAAAAATAATTTAAATTATAATAATAAAATAAATTTAATCAATAGAGCTTATAAAATTTATTTCTACTACATCAGTATGAAAGGAATACATCACAATTTAGAAGTAACTTTAGAATATCTTTCAAAACAAGCGGCAAAAAACATTTGAAGGACATATACAATTCAATTAAAAATTTTCATCGCCGCAGATCGGAATTTAATTAAACCGTACACCGCACGCGGAAGCGACGTGGAACCGCCCGTTAAAATAGAATAAACCCATGCAGGCTCCCGCGTGGGCGAGCGTCATCGTAACAATCTGCAAACGGCAGTCACACGTTGTACGCGGCCTATGAATAGCCGTAGGAATAATAAGCGTATTTCATTCACTTACTCATCCGCTCATTAAATCAGCATCTCCGACTATTCACTCTCTATTGTGACCATATAGTCGCCCTCCCTCTTCGCGCGGCTAATGCGCGCTTATGCGCTTAGAATACGCGTATAGGTATGCGGCCGGCCTCTCCGCTGTCGCCGCCGACGGCCCGGTGATTCAGGGTTTTTAATATTTTTAAATTGCCGGCCGCGCTGTCGTTGGAGATCGTTTCGTGGATTGCAATTTAACGGTTACTGTCACCCCCGTTCTTTTAAATAATTCGACATCGGGACGGGAAATTTAATGCGGATTTCAAACGCGGAATAGAGCGATGGAATATTTTAGGCTTTTTTTTCTTTCAACGACCGAACGTGCAATATCTTGTTTGCTTATCTGCTGAAATTATTAACTCTTCAAATTGACTTTTGATAAATAATAATTCGCTTATATCCGTTTTTGAATTTATTAAGTGAGCCTTTTATGAAAGTAGTTACATAAGAATAAACATAGCATATTAAATCAAGTTATCCCTATGAGAAGTTAAAGTTGCAAATTAGCTTGAAGAATAGATATAGTTCTGTTTATGTGCAGAAAATTTATCGCATCATATACTTCGCAGCAGTTCTGCAGACTAATCAATTTTTGCTATACATCAATATTAGCGGAGAGCGCAATTTAATTGCTTTTAGATTAAGCTTTCCCACTACGAAATAATCATAACTAGAAAGTCATTCGAAAAGAATTCGTTTCTTTTTTCCGATTCTGAGCTCGATCGACATGTTGATAAAGCTTATTCAGAACTGCGAAACATTACACGACGTTTTCAAATCTATCGCCGCGAAAATAATACGTTGTGACCAACAGCCACCCGAAATCAGGAAGCGAAAGCTCACTCACCCTCTCGATCCTCTGGCCCTTTGCAGTGCAATAGTTGTCCTCCTCTTAAAAAAAGTTGGGAAAAATCGGTCACATTTTCGGCCTGACTATATACGCCCTGCGTCCCCAATTACTTCGGCCGGCTCTCGGTCTCGGGGCGACGCGCTGCCAATGCCGAAAAGCGAGGCGACTCGGCGCGACGAGTCCCCACGTGGAACTGAAACTCGAGGGGGGAGGGAAGATGGCCCAGTGGTCGGCGCGCGATTCCAGGTCACGCGGCCGGCCGCGTACATTAAGCGGACCGCAAGGACACGGTCAGGCTTTTAAGCGGCAATTTTCGGTGCCGAGTACACCGCCATTGATTTGACTTGAGCGCTCTCGGCTCGGGAGAGCGGGAATCCCGACCGACGAGAGGTTCTTTTTTTTTCCTCCTCCTTCTTTCGGGGGATTAGAGGCGACTCTTCGCGACTGGCGCATTCCTTCGGCCGGAGAGGTTCTTGACTAGATATCACGCCTCGGACGTGTCTGATGAGTCTGAATTTGATTGAGCTAAACGCGATGGGGGAAGAAGCTGCTTCGTGGGAATTGTTGAAACCTAATTATATTCTAACTGGCAATTGAATTTTTAGCCAATCAGAAGTTTGGGATTAAAATTCCGATAGTCCACGAATTTTGATTGAAGGGACTTCAGGTTTTCGTTTTACAGGCGTGCATTAGTAACTTGAAATTTTACATTTCATATAAAATCGTTTAGTAATAATTTTGATAAAATACAATTACTAACTTGTAATATAAAAATTTGTACTTTTTATTATATAGATAAAATAATTTCAACGGTTAGTTTTAGCTCGAGACTGAAAAGTCGTAATAACGTTCCCAGTAGCAATCTGCAAATTCAAAAGTAGCATCAAATAAGTTAGGTACCTAGTGCATGTATAATAAACCCAGAAACTGTAAACCTTAACGCAAAGACTGAATGTAACTGTTTTAAGTCGTTTGTGTTAAAAAGCGAGAGACATTACTATAAAAGTAAATGAAAATGTACGAGAAATTTGATGTGTGTAGCGCAAAAAAAGCTTGAAAATGAATTATTCAGGAGCAAAATCTCTCACGTTACCCATGAGATATATATTTACTTACATTATCACGACAGCTACTACGAACAGCTTCCACTTAAAGAACCAATATTCACTCGAGCGAATACGTCAGGTGTGAATGGCAAGAAAAAGCGATTCCAGGCCCGCAGAAAAGCCTACTGGCCCCGAATACGGACGCTCCGAAAAAATAATCCGGCCGTGCACGCGCCAGTCTGCAGAAAAGCGGCGCACTGCACGCGTGCCGCGAATTTCTGGGACGCGAATGAGAGAAAAAGAGCTGCGAACGGCCCGTCTTCCATTCGCCGCGCGCGTTTACGGGATGACGTTTCGGCGACCGCTGTATACCGTAAATCGGCCGGGTTCATGCGGCGCGACAGGTCGAAATGATGTAACATGGAGGAAGCTGCGAATGTCGGATGTCGGAAGTTTAGAAAGAGGGAGGCATCGATCGTTCTCGAAAACCGAGGGGTATTGTATCTTTTCGCAATCATCGGCTGATATATTGTACAAAGTCTGCATTTGCAATTTCTCTTGTTTTATTTTTGTAAACTTCTTATCTAATCCGGTAAACTGTTATGCCAAAACATGCAGGTAAGTGTAAATTTTGTTTTTAGTTTCAAAGAAAACAAACATGTTTGACGTAATTGGTAATGAGTTAAATAATTATTAATTATAAATCTATTGAAAGTCACGTTTCGCATTCGTGGAATAGCAACAGGAGAAAAAATTAGTTGATAAACGTTAACCAATAAAACTATAAAGGCCGGGGAATCTATGAAATAACAACTGTTTTAAAATTTATCGTTGAATTAAAAGTTACCTTGGAAGCAGCGGAGGAGCTTTTGTCTATAGGTAAGATAAAGAATTATTAAAAAAACATGCTGCAGTAATAAATCATAGCGTGTATAACTAAAAATCTACTTTGATTATACATACAATACACCAAGATTCGAGCGGCATTAATCAATTAATTTATCGGAAACCCCTCTAGTATATTAACTAATCCTTAATTAAAAAAAAAACCATCCAACGAGCATCTCTACGAAATTAATCCGGGCTCGAAAAAATTCTAAAAGTCTACGAAGACGGCGCTCTAAAAAGCCGCGCAGCAACAATTAGTCACACAGTGCCTCGACAAAAGAACAGCTCGGCGGGCGAAATCCAACGAGCGGCGATCGGGTGACGACTCGTTTTCGATTTTCGTCGCCGGAGACGCGTAGAAAGGCATTTTTTTTCTCTCTCCCTCTCTCTCTCCTCTCCTCGGCCTTTCGAGGCTAGTGAACCGTAAGTTTAAATAAGCAAAAGCGAGGAAGGTACCGTAGACAACGACACCGTTAACTTCGATGCCGCCGCCGCCGCGGGGACTCGAATTGATTAAGCTCGCTCGCGGGACGACGCGAAAAAGTGTGTTACCTACGAGAGAGAGAGAGAGAAAGAGAGAGAGAGAGAGACCTCCTCGAGTTAGTTCACTTGTCAAATGTAAAACGGGTTAACGCGTCGTCGGGCCAGACGACGGCGAGGGTCGCCGGTTTTTGCCTTTTGAACCTATATCCTCCTTACCTGCGTGCACCAGTTTCTCACCGCAGACTCGGCGGGACTTTGATGCTCTTTCTCTCTCCTCCCTTACCTTTTATTAGAATCATTTTTCGCTTTGGTTAACGCGTGAGTTTGCAATTTGAGATATCGCGTAATCGTTCGGATAATTGTGGTTACGATACAGTTTTGAAGGTGACTTGCGGAAATAAGCTTTTTTTTAAGTTTTAACGCGAGATTAAACGCAAAATATTCTAAATAATAAGAAGCTACGCTGACATGTATTTTAAATAAATAATCTGGTGCATTGCTCGAGGATTCAAATTTAGTCGCAATATCTTTGGCTTCAAACTATTACAAAATTTATCTTTTAATTTTCGAAAAATTTATTCTATTTTTTTGAATTTATTTTTTAACAAATATTGAATTCTATATATTTTAGTTAACATCGTGCAGCAAACATTGGTGCCTTGATAAAAGTATATAATCATTACTTGAACATACACATCTCTTCAAATTAGAATTCTGACGACAAGAAAAGTTTTTCGAAATTCTAAATTTGTCCTATATTCTTGACTCTACAGAATGCAGGCAAAAGTGCATTCAAATCCTGTACGCACTTTCATGTTCTAGAGTAACGTTTCCGGTCTTTTCTCCATTCACATTGAAATCAGTCGAAAGGTAACGTTAACAAGTCCAAAACTGTGTCAACCTTACATTATTTTCGTCGCTCCTCGAACCAGACTGACTTTTGGAACCGTACGAAGCGTTACCGGTTTTGCAGTTTTCGAGGTAGCATCGTCTTATACTGCCATTAAAATGCAGACACGTATATAATTCGGTGAAAAAAAAAATAAAAATAAAAAAAACTTGCTACCCGGCGTCATTATACGCTTTTAAATCATTATTTAAAAAACGTCGACAATGACCTCTCCGAAACAGCTTTGAACTAAGACACTTGCGGTACGATTTATCGCTCTTGAGTCGGAGGGAGGATCCAGCGATATTCCCGCGTCGGAGAAAGTGTTGCCGGCTCCTCGGCCGAAGAAAAACGCAAGTTATGAAATAATCTGTAACGAATATCTGGCGGCCGATCGGTCGCATCATCAGACACGTCGTCGTAATGCATTATTAATGAGTCTGGCTGCACCTGAGCTCTCGGCGCTCGAGCCAAAAAGGAACGAGCGAAGCCAAAAAGAAAAAAGAAAAAAAAAAAAGAAAAAAAGGAGATCGAGCAATCGAGCTGCATAATACAGAGCCATCATCATCATCATCATCATCATTATCGAAGGCCCGGTACGCTTATATCGGTGAATGATGGAAACGGCAGAAGGAGAACGACCGGTTCCGAGGTGCAGAGAAGGAGACAGAGGAGAGAGAAAGAGAGAGAGAGAGAGAGAGAGATGGATATTCGCTAGTAGCGGCGCGAGCAGCGGAGGACAGCCCGAGCAAGGTTAACCTACAAGTCAACGCTCTTTACGTGCCGGAGCGCCGCCTCGCCTCGCCTCTCGGAGAAAGAGAAACAGGTGCGAGCGAGCTTCTTTCACGCTGACTTCTCTTCACTTCGGACTCGGCTCATTCTCTCGCGGGGGGATGAATGACCCGACGAACCTCTGCCGAACCTTCGCGAAACCGACATTTTTACCCGCTTCTTCTATAATTGATTCGCGCGTCGTTGGAGCATCGATGGCCGGTTCATTTTTTTTTTTTTTTATGTAGAGACACGATCGATGAATTAGCAGACTGAAGATACCGGGGTAGCAGTAAAATTTTCAAAAATAGATATTAACTCGAGTAAATAATTTATTGGAGATCCCCGGGCAACGGGAATAGCGGTACGCGAGTATAACGATAAATCGCACTAATCATTGCGGACATTGCATTCGCGGCATCTGTTATGCCGATCCGACGTGCATCAATTATAAAATTATAGAGGCGTTGATTTAAGTCGAATGAACGACTCAATCAAGAGAATCGTCGCAGAAACTAACAGCCTCGAAATTTTTCTCCTTTTTCGCGCAGATATAAACACTCGGAAGGCCAACAGAAGCTCGAAAGACGAGAGAACAAAGAGAAAGGCGCGGCAAACGCGAGTCCAAAAACAAAAATGTATAATTATCTCGATCCGGATGGCGTTACGCAACCCGTGGAAGCGCACTAAAAGCCATCGGCCGCGTCGGTAGAAAAAATCGGAAACTGGAAATTCTGATATCGAAAACTCGAAACTCTATAAATACCCGGAGCCATCTCCGATAGCCGCTGAGCACCGAGACGCACGAAGAAAAGGAAGAGGCGGCGGCGGCGGCGGCGGCGGCGCAGGCTAACGACCCTTTCGCCGCACTAATCGCTCAAAAATCGTCCCTCGACGATCGCGCGTCCGCCGCTTTTCCCCCCCGCACAAGACTCGTTCCGCCCGGTTTATATTCGGATCGCTGCGGGGCAATTTTCATTTCCTCGCGCTCTATAACCGCGGATTCCGGGATTAATCGGCGGCGGCAGGCAGGCAGGCAGGCAGGCGAGATCTCTCGCGGCTCCACGGTCGCATTCCAGGACTGCGCTGCCGCCGAGCGCTCGAGAGGGAGGAAGATCCGAGGAGCTCCCGGATTATTTCTGCCTTTTTCCTTCGCTCTCCGTGCGCGGCTATTTTCCTCTCTTCCTCTGGCTTTTTTTGCCTCGAGGGTTCCTCGCGCGAAATCTGGTGCATCGCTCGAGGAGCTGATCAAGCTCGCGCTTATTGCGGGTATCGTATGATACAATCTTTTTTGTAGGTTGAGCATTATTTTATATGCGGTTAAAAGAACTAGCTACAACCTGATTCCTCGAAAAGAACCCGCGAAGAAGCCTGCAAAAACCTTTGCTAATGTCGCAGGTGGAAAAATCGTCAGGAAAGAGTTGAAAGAAAAAAAAAAAAAAAAGAGTGCGTTACAGGGCCTGAAAGGCCATAGAAAGTCATAAATCGAAAAATCCAGCGGCTCGGTCAAGAAGCAAGAGCAAGTCGAAGAAGAAGAAGAAGAAGAAGAAGCAGCAGCGGCAGCGGCAGAGGGTTTTCAAAGTGCCACCCCACCTCGGCGCTCTCTTCTCTTTCGCTTTTTACTCGTCCCCTCCTCCTCCTCGGAGCTCCCGCTTCGGTGTGCCGCACAGCTCCTTCGCCTCCTTTATCCTCTCTCTCTTTCTCTCTCTCTCTCTCTCTCTCTCCTCACCTTCTCTCCTCGGTAGCGAGCTCGAGTCTCTGCACCGAGGGCCGCCTCGCTCAGAACGTCATCGTCATCTCGAGCGCGCGGCAGGAGCTCGCGAGGATCATGGTCCCAGAGGACCCGAAGCGCACCTGAAACAGAGAAGCTCTAACGTTAAGCGAAGTAACTCGCTGCCGCCAACCCCCAGAGAGAGACAGAGAGGAGACGATGATCGTGCCGGGCACGCAGCTCGCCGACAAGTGTAAAAAGACAGTGTGATACCAGATCGCATCGCCGTAGATCGAGAGAGAGAGAGAGACTTTTTTTACTGCGAACTTTTCACAAAACCATTCGCCGAGGCTCTTCGCGAAAGCTTCATGTCGCACTGAGCAGCCCACTTTCCTTCGCCGGCCATCGAGAGCGAGAAAACGTAAGTCCCTTTTACTGACCGCTCTTTTGTATTTCGCGCCTCGCTCCTCGCCGCCGCCGCCGCCGCCGCCGGCCGATTCCCGAGGGCTGCGCGGCCGGTACTTATGCCTCGCTGCCCTTCACTGGGCTCGCGGCCCTCGAACGCTTTTTGCTCGGGGGCACTGAGCGCTCCTTTTATCGAGAGCTGCCTGCCGGCGAGAGCCGAGGGGTTATTACGGCGATTTTTTTTAAACTCGTCCGTTCCTCCGCTGTTTCCGAGAACAATCATTTTTTTTTTTTTATTGGAAAATAGAGAGAGTCACTTTTGAGCGTATCACCTGGGTTGATGTAATGTAAAATACACTGAATTCATGCTCTTAGACGAGCTGGCGAAAGTTTATAATTATTCCTTAATATTGCAGCAATTATTTTATCATTGCCATAGTTAAATTTGAGTACAATTGTTTACATGGGGAATCGTAATTACTACAATAGACGCAAGTCGAGTAATGATTTTAATTATTATATGGCAAACAGTAACGACTTATTGTCTAAATAAAAATTGAATTCTCACTTAGAAATCTGCGGAATAATCGACCAAGCGACAGTGGACAATTTTTTTTCAATAAATTTCTCTAACTTAAAAATTAAGTATGAGAATCTAATCTGCAACCAATAACTGACTTTAATAACCAACTAATCAAAGCTGAAATTTCGACGAAAAAAAAAAAAAAAATGAAGCAAAGCGTAACGATCTCTTCGCAGGTGAAAATGACATCGATGCGACGACTACTGCCTCTGCTGGCGGTCTTGCTGATCTGGGCCGACTCGGGTGCAGCTCGCGCCTCGTCCCCGGATTTGCTGGCGTCCCCCGTGGCACCCAGGTAACACCAATCTTTCCACCGAAAGCCGAAAAAAAAAACAGAAAAAAAAAAGAAATAATCGTAGTTCCGTTGCTCGGAGATAGATGAATCGGTAGCTGTTAATGTCGAATGATCGAGCGCCGAGCGGCGGATCAAACAGAGCGGCCGGTACCGTTCGACCGTCTTTAGTTCAATACACTCGCTCGATCGTTTACATTACGGTAGAGACTTGGAGGAAAAAAATCCTCGCGAGCGACGCGGCTTGTTTGCTCGTTGCGGTCTTCGCTCGCGCCTGCGGACCTGCAAACTGCGTGATCGGAAACTTTACGCGTCATTGTCTTAATTGGTGATTTTGTATTTACTGCTTCGCTCGCTCTACGGTAGTCTCGTCCGTTCTGCATAATTCATTTAAAATCCGCGCGCTTTTAGGAGGAATGTTATATAAGACTTCATTTACGGTAATTCAATTTGTAAAAAAGCGTGGCGGTTCTATTGTTTGTTCACCAGTGGGGTAATAATCGACGAGGCCGGCTCGAGGAGGAAGGCTATCGACAGTAGCTCAGGGTCCAAGGAAAAGACGCGCGGCCGCGAGCCACCGGCGTCGCCGGTGAACCTCTTCACGCCCGATGAGTTCCAGTTCTACACGCTGAACAAAGACGGCCAGCTGGTAATGAAGCAGATGACCAAGCACGAAATCCAGGGAATGATCGCAGCGGGCGGTGGTAACACCGGAGGCGCTAACCTTCCGATTGATATCGGCCTTCATCGGCCCCCCCAAATACCGAACGGAGAACCCAAGGTGGAGAATTTCTTTCGTTTAAATCTCAAATTTCTTTCTTCCTTTATGCGTTGCAAAACAAATTCATTTTTTAATCTACTTCCAGGTTTCCGATGTGGTACAAAATGTACAAAAGGTCTTAAAAGGTGAACTGAACAAACCAGTCAAGGTCCACACTTCGGGATCTTCGATACCGGGAAGTGTTAACAGCCAGTGGACCAATATGCTTCCTTACATCTTATCGGGTGGTTCATTGGATCAACAAGATGTCTCTCAAGACTCGAGCATTCTTTTATCTGCACTGGACGATGATCAAACCTTTGTCGATGTGGTTCCGCTGCAAAGCATCAAACCAGCCGAGGGTCAACAAGAACCGGAAATTAACAACATTCCTCTGCAGCCTATTGCGGACGATCAGGGCGTTAAGCTGGTAACTCTCGACCCAACCAAAGTCGACACTGAGAAGCCAATTTATCTCGTAGGAAATATGGCCTTGGACAGTGGAATCCTCGGCGAGCATGAAACTTACGCCTTACCGACAAAAGGCAGACCGAGTCGTCCCACTACAACGCATATTTACAACAAATTCACCACTTCGTTACCACCGTTGGTCACATTTTTCAAAGGTCCTGAGAAGGACAGTAATCAGAAGAATTCTTCTAGTGATAAACCCACCTTGTACATACCCGTAGCAGTTTCACCATCTATTTTAGTAGACAAGCAAAATCAGAACAATTACAATCAACCAGAAGAAGGGCTAGATATTCATACGATTGCAGAATACGTTTCTAAACCAAACCTACCAGTGAAAAATGCCATTAAATTCTCCACCTCTGAAAATGAATCATCAAGCGTACCCCTAAAGAAAACTCCTGTCTACGTTGCCTCAGATTCAGAATTTACGAGAGTACCAATGATTCAAGTGCCAGTGATTTCAGCTGATAAAATAAGTACTACCACTCAACATACCAATCAGCAGCAAACTCCAATGTTTGAAATATTGCCCACAATCTCTCCAGGTTCCGTTACGAGTTCAACTGTGAAAGAAGGACCATACATCTCGAAAATCAATATAGGACCTATAGGAGGGTTCAAAAAACCAGACTCAAGTTACAAACCACAAACTTCATACCGTCCAGTGTATGAACCAATAACGGATCATAGCACTTTTGTACCAGCATCATCTTCTCGTCCAGGTTATGATTCAACTACAAACATTTTATCGTCTACGTATCGACCTGTATATGAAACGCGTCGCCCAGTATATAAACCAATTTCTACTAAGCCAAGCACTGCAAATGTTTTATCGTCGTCTACTTATCGTCCGGTGTATGAAGCTGGACTTGAATCTACTACTTTTACTGATAAATCATCCTCCCGACCGATTTATGACATGTATGAAGCCTCTACAAGACCTAACAGTGGAGTAAAAGTGACACAAACAGCACATCAAACGTATACTTCTCAAAAGAATTCATCTCCGGATATTCATGTGATTAAACCAAATTATCAAGATGGAATAATGAAAACAACCCAATATAAAACATATACCACTGGAAAAGCAACGCCCCCCTCATTTGAAACTGTTACTAAACCGAGCACGCAAAGTGATGATAAAGTAACTCAATATCAAACCTATACAACTAAAAAGGCTTCGTCTCCTGCACTTGAAATTGTTACTAAACCAAGCGCTCAAAGTGGAAATAAAGCAACTCAATATCAAAGCTACACAACTAAAAAAGCTTCGTCTCCTGTAGTTGAAATTGTTACTAAACCAAGCGCTCAAAGTGGAGATAAAGTAACTCAATATCAAACTTACACAACTAAAAAGGCTTCGTCTCCTGTAGTTGAAATTGTTACTAAACCAAGCGCTCAAAGTGGAGATAAAGCAACTCAATATCAAAGCTACACAACTAAAAAGGCATCGTCCCCTGCACTTGAAATTGTTACTAAACCAAGCGCTCAAAGTGGACCTTATAAAACAACGGATTATCAAATTTATACGCCAGCAAAAGGTTCTGAATATGAAGTTACGTCTAAACCAAGTAGTCAAAATGATGGTTACAAAGTAACTCGTTATCCAACTTATACCACTAGAAAAGTTTCGTCTTCTGTGCCCGAAATGATAACACAACCCAGCATTCAAAATAGTGAAACCACCGTAAAATCTATACCAGAGCAAGGTTTTGAGAAAAATGATCAGTTACCCTTCAGCCAGAATGGTCAAATTAACAAACACAACTCTTTGTCTACTTCAAGTATTAGCAAAGACGATCAAACTACTGTAAATCCAAGTACAACGTACAAGTCAACAGAAAAAAATACCGAGTTCAGTGACGTAAACAAAAATACTTATTCTACTGAGAAAATCAACAATGTCTATTACACAACAGTGCCTGGTGATAAGAGTGAAACAGTTACAACATCTTATTATGTTACTGAAAAGCCAACCCAATCAGTTGATTCCGTGATGTCGAATGAAAAACAACCTGTGAAAACAGAAATATACAATAAAGACGAAGCTTCCACAGACCGTTCAGTAACAACAACGAAACTTGAAGAATCCACAAAAGATAACTTGTTCATTCCAATTGAACAGAAAGATGCATTGAAAGAATCTGAAACATCTCCGAAGCAGACAACTAAATCGACAGACGAAGTAACTGAAACAATAATTCCGGGATATGATTTGAAAGATCTTTCGGATATGCTTTCTTCCTCTACTACTAAAAAAACTGAAAGCAACAATGAAGATACGTACTATATTAAGCTTCCTCAAAAAGACTCAACAGAAAAATCGCCAAGCTCTTACGCAATACCAAATGAAGAAGACACGATGCATATCATGAAACCTGAACACACTTCATTTTCCAATGAATACGAAGGAACAACGCAGTTTATTCCTACTAATGACGACGTAACTGAATATTATACAGTAAAATATGATAAGATTAATAATTCTGAAAATAAACCAGCAATAAATGAAGAAATCCTCAATAAAGAAGAAGAAGATACGTATTCGTCTACCAGCGATAAAAATACTATTCAGAAAATAGAACAAATTGACTTAACAACCGATAAAAGTACTTCAATTCAAACAATTACTGAGTCACAGGATAATAATAAAGAATCTGAAGATAATGCAGATCAAAAAGAAAAGTTTAAACCATCAAGTAACGCTCAAGAAGAAATTTTTTCGCACGTGATTCCAAGCACAGAAAGTGGTGAATTTTATGCTGCAACATCAGAAAAACCTGAAGATGAAAATGATAAAATTACTCTACAGGATTCTGCAACTGAAAGTCAAAACAAACAGGAACATGTAAAAATTAACGAAAACAAAAAGACACCAATAATTAAACCTTCTTCTTCTGCCACTGAAAGTTCTGCAACAACAGGTTTCAAAGAATTTTCTGGTGATTCTTCGAAAAATCCTGACCCTTCACCATCTTATGAAAAAGTAGATTCGATGATTGAAAATGCTCCTTCTAAAACTAAACCTGATACAAGTTCGCAGACAACATCGAGTTCGCAGATTAATCCTGACCCTTCACCATCTTATGAAAAAGTAGATTCAATGATTGAAAATGCTCCTTCTAAAACTAAACCTGATACAAGTTCGCAGACAACATCGAGTTCGCAGATTGATACTGCAAGTAAAAAGAAAATTCCTATTCAGGAAGATGAAGTATCCACAGTTAAAGTTATTCCTATTTATGACGATGATTCATCAGTATATACATCTTTTGATAATCCAAATGAAACAACCTCAATAACATCGATTGATCAATCATCGGCAAAAGATAAAACGACACCTTCGTCTAACATAACGGATAAACCAATCAGTCAAGAAGAAAGTATAGTTGATTCTACTTCCTATTCACCATCGATTCCGACAGCAGTTTCTACTTCTTCAGCAGCAGTTGATTCAACAGAATCCAATCTTAATCGTGAAACCGTTTTACCGGGATTAGAAGAGACTTTTAATAATTATATGAAAGAGCATTACGATCCCAACTTATCTACAGCTGATAATTATGATGAAATTTCTCATTTAACTACATTCCCGACAATGCTTATTGAAAACGCTTCAAGCAATAAAAATAAACAAACATCATCTTTATCTTCAACAATTGGAGATTCCGTGACTGATGCAACTAAGTATCAAACAATTCACCAGAAACCGGAATCTAGTGAAAGTTCAGTATTCGAAACTTCTGACTCTGAAAGCTCAACCCCTTTTACTGGAATAAATATATTAGAAAATATTAGTAGCACTGAATCAGAAGAAAGTAAAGAATCGATTACATCCACAGATTCTGTAGAGGATAGTAAAGATAATATTGAAACTCCTATAATTTATTTGGATTTAATAAGTCCTGATTCCGATGCACAAAGTACAGCCCATCAAGTAACTAAAGATAATATGAGTAATTCTTCTTTGACAAGAATCAAAATTCAAAATCCAATTCAAGATGTAGATAAAATTTTAGCAGATGCACCACCTTATACAAATACTCCTTCTACAGTACAGTACACTTTACCTAGTACCAATGAAGGAGCCAACAATATTGCTAGTGGCCTCATTGCAGGATATCCGACGTATAGTCAGGAAATATCAATGACAGAATTCGTTCCATTCAGCACAATGCATACGACGGAGGTTACAAGTGAGACTAAGAAGCCCAACTTAAGCAAAGTTGAATTACAATCAAAGCCCCAAGAATCTGATAAAATCTCGCAAAAAGAAACTACAATTAGTTACCATGAGAAGCCAACAATTTCATTACCAAGTAATGATGACAAATACGCAGTTAAAGCAAGTTCTATACCTACTTCTTATCTTCA
Source organism: Ormyrus pomaceus (assembly GCA_900474385.1). NCBI lineage: Eukaryota > Metazoa > Arthropoda > Insecta > Hymenoptera > Ormyridae > Ormyrus > Ormyrus pomaceus. The sequence continues at coordinate 42,491 of UCOM01000625.1, read as the reverse complement.
AGATGAAGCTACAACTTACGCATATCAGACTTCCGAGAATCCAAACTATGAATCTTACACACAAATACCGTTTGAATCACTTCCAATTGTTAATAATACTGAAATCACTACTGAATCTGATGAAACGTCCTTTAATCCTCCCTTAGAAAAAATAAGCGACTTGATCAATCAGTTGCAGAATACTCCGTCTGATCGTGATTCCATAGGATATGATTATTCCAACGGAATCGTGACAACTATTGTTCCTCTGGATAGGTTTGAAATGATACTAAACGAAAATAATCCTACCACCACTGACGAGACGCTGACCACAATATTTGATAACTTAAGCAAAACCTCAACAGAATCGCAAAATACTACGTATGTGATACTACAAACTCTTCCAACAACAACTAGCAAAATTGACGAAACAAGTACGGAGCCTGTTGTTCAGTACACCACGACAAAGAAACCAAGCACAACAGTGACAACGACTCAGAACACTAGACCTAGTACAAGTAGTACCACTATTTTGACGATAGTGAAACAAACTACGGGAAAACCATTTATAACGACTACATACAGCACAACCAAAGGATCACTGGAGAAGATTCAATCAACGATAGATAAATCAGCAGGTAGAATCAATCTGGAAGAGGAGAAAAACAAAATCCAACAGATGAAGCCAACTGAGCCTACAAGATTTACCATGAAGAATAAACTTCATTACAGTACAGTCAAAAGGCCTTCGACTGAAGAGTACACTTACACCAGGAAAATCACTAAACCAGCATCTAAAAGCACGACGGTTACGGTTGCAGAATACCTAACACCGAAGCCTACGGTTACACCGAGCGTAAAAGATAGCAGCGGCGAAAAGTGGACGCTGATCCCACAGAAGGTAGTTCCCGATCAAGGGAACTCAGCAGAAACTAAAAAGACTTCGACGAGCGTGAAAGAAGGTGTCCAACAAGTGAAACCTCAAATAGTGCCCCTGGACCACTCGACGGGTGCTATCGGACTAGACCAGAGCAGCAAAGGCCTCGACAAAGACGTGGCCGAGTTCCTGAGCATGTGCAACGAGCTGTCATTCAAATTCTGGACACTGGCCAACTCAGGACTGAGCACCGCGCGATCGGTGACGATGTCTCCCTTTGGCATGGTCAGCACCCTGGCAATGATATTCCTCGGTGCTCGAGGACTCACCTCCAACCAGATGAACGACATCCTCAAGCTGGACGACGTCGTGACGTTCAATCCTCACTTGGTCTTCCAGAACATCACCGACACGGTGACCCTGGCCCGAGGCCAGGGCATCGAGAACGCCGCCTTCGTTCGAGCTCTCTTCGCCGACAGGCTAAAGGTGCGCCGGATAATGCCCTTCTACAAGGAACAGGCCCAGCAGTTCTACGAGGGCGCCGTCGTCGACATAAACTTCTCGACCGCCGGCGACATATTGAGGCGGCGCACGAACCTGCTAATCAGGAAGCAGACCGGCGGCAGGATCAAGGACTTTGTCAAGATGCACACGGTGCCCCTGAGGTCGCCCTTGACAGCACTGTCCGCCAACGTCTTCCAGACGAGCTGCGACAGTCCGGACGCGAGCTCCGAGGGCCGAGACGGGGAGATGTACTTCGCGGTCGCGCAAACCGTCAAGCAGAGGAAGCTGGTGCCGATCCCCGCTGTCGTCTGGAAGTCGGGGGTCTCGGCTGGGTACGAGCCCAGCCTCGACGCGACTGCCGTGGCTCTGGGCGATCCGAAGAGGCCCGTGTCGCTGATTATGGTGATGCCAGGGCAGCAGGGGGTCACGGCTCCCGGTGATAACCTGGAGAGGCTCGAGTACAGGCTCTTCGCTAACCCGGGAGATAATGCCTTGGAGAAGCTGCTCAAGGTCATCATCCCGAGACGAGTCGAGGTCCAAATGCCCAAGTTCAGCCACAGGTCCATCGTGAATGTGACGTCGGCGCTCAAGAGGATGGGATTCGATCAGCTCTTCTCCAGGAGTGCGGACCTCAAGGGCATCAACGGAGCTGGCCACGATCTGTACTTGGCTGACATGTTGCAGGTAAAATTGATATTTTATTCAAATTAGACCCAATACTGAAAAATCCCGTACTACGGGATATCTCATGGACTAACTTATAACAATCGTTAAATAAGGTATATTTTTTATTTGTAATTTTGTAATAACGTTGTTGTTACAGTAAATATTTGAATGAACGCGTTTATTGTAATTTTATGAACTACTATTAAATTAAAAGTATCACCTGGTTTTCTGTTGGATTCCAATGGAATTCCAATGAAATTCAGATGATATTTTCAATAGAGAAATATTAAATATTTTCATTATTAACTTTTTATTACAAATTATAAACGAAAAAAGGTTTGTTTAAAAAATTATATTTAAAGTTAATTGTACAGGACCTACGTAGGCATATAAATCCCAGTGAGATCCCACAGCAAAGCGTTACGTGGGTCCCACATAATTCAAGTACCCGCCGAGCCTTTTCTGCTGGTCACGATTAAAGAATTTGCAATGATTTCCAGATGAACCTGTTCTGCACATGCGGTGACGAGAACAAATTGGGAGGTCGACACATGAGCGAAACCTACCCGGGAACGTCGTCCAGACACATGCGGACTTGGGAAATAATGAACAACCTGAACAACGGGGTCTACGATCACCTGGAAAACAAGACGGAAAGAGCGAGTTCCGAGTCCAGTGAGAGTAGCGAATGCGACGACGAGGAAGACAACGGCGAGAATGACTGGTTCGGATCTGAGAGCTCCTCCGAGTCCAACGAGGACCTCGATACGGTCAAAAAACGACTCGACCTTTCCTTTAAACGGCACTTTGGTAAACAGAAACCGAACGTGACGAGGTTACGGTGGCTCATGCCTAATTCAGGCACGCGGTGTCGAAGGCGCAGGCAGGCGGAGCCCGAGAAGCCCAGAATGAAGATGGACAAGCCATTCCTGTACTTGATAAGACATAATCTCACCGGACTGATTCTGCACATCGGGAGGTTCAATCCCAAAAATCAGTCTTGAAAACGAAATGACTTCAAGTATTATTAACATCGTGTATCAAAGAATAATTTAATTACTGAAATCTTTAGTTGGTTCGTTAATAATAGAGATAACTTTAGGTGATTATTGTTTAAGTCCGTTTAACGCGCTACGTGAACTCGGCGATTTCTGCGTGACCTAAATTTTGTGAATTTCGAAAAATGTCCGTACACGAATTAGTTGTAAATTATTTATTTATTTCATTGCCAGTGAGTTCGAGCGGTTAAATCTAAGTGTATTTAAATGTATGAGACTTCGTATTATTAAGGCTCAAATAGTCATAAACTTCCTTATGAAAATAAGGTATTTGTACTTATTTCATTGTAAAATTGAGCATTGGCTCGACTATTATTCTAGGTAATTAAAAAATTAGTCAATTAAAGACTTCATTTATTTCATACAAAAAGATTTTTTTATTCCTTTATAAAAGTATTACATTCGTTAAAATCACTTTGTGCTTAAGCAAAGTGAGAACTTAAAATTCAAAAAGATAAATTAATACATAAATTAATACATCAATAACACATTTCCAATACATTAAACTATAAAAGAACGTGAAAAAGATAATTTATACAATCTTTTAATAAAAGTTTTTTCAATCACCCTGAAAGTTTTATAATAATAAAATAAAATAACCATAAAAGTTGTTAAAACTTTTAATCAGTTTTGTGAGTTATTCATGTGCTTAATGTTTATTGTCCAGGACCTGATAAAGATTTGTCCATGAATTTCTTTTTTGCAAAGCACAGCCACCATTTGCTCGGTTTTCCATCAGCTCCATAAACTTTTTCAACAAGACGAGCTCCTGTTTCTTGTCTTATTTGCAATAGATAATGTCTCAATATATCTAAAATTCAGAAATTACATTTTATCATCAATCTTAGATTTTTTTATCAACTATTAACTTGTATTTGAAAATTACTTTTAAATTTACTTTTTAATGATACAATAAAAGATCTTTTAATCTTGCAATTTTACTTTTCTCAAATATTTGTAACCATAAATAATTTCTTATTTAAAATCAATCTTTATGAAAATTAATTTTACTTCTTATAATATTAATGTAATAAATGTTAAAATACACAAATAAGATTCATACCAGCTTCGTTTGGACTACATGGTTTAGCATAAACAGAGTTTAAAGGAAAACCTTGATCTCCTGGAATATCAAACTTTGAAATGGCCAAGGAATACATCTCATTTTGAGCTTGATGCTGATTAATACATTTTTGCAACTTTTTTAAACACTCTGTTATGTATAAAGTTATATATATTAAAACCCTATCTGCTTCACTCTAAAAAAATATTCAGTATTACTATTTTAGTTTATTTACACCCTAAATAAAGAAAAATATAGATAGTAATTTTTTTTTTCCTGTATAAAATATTGTAAATTAATTTAATAATATCTATTGCAGATTTGATAGTTGAATTAGCTATCATTAAAAAATTTGTTGTATTTTACAGTCTATTTTAGAATCTATTTATATAAATTTTGAAGTTTTTATAAAGAAGTTTGCAACGTACCTTAATCTCGTAAGTTCTAAAGAATACGTTTGCTTTAAAGAAATATAAAGCTTCATCTATTATATCTTGCTCTTCGCTGTTAGCCATGGGTGGGGCAGGACCTCTATAACTAGTTTTCAAAGGTAACAAGGCCATGTTACCTAAATTATTATTGTTTTCCGTAAAACTAGAATGATAAGCCTAAAATAAAATCATTTCATATAAATATTTTGAACTACACGTTAAACAAATATTTTAGAAATGATTATTTCTCAAATAGATTTATGAATGTTATGAAAAATATACATAATAAAATTTATTTGATAACTGATTAAAAAAGATGCAAAACTATCCGAATTGAGTTGTTTTTTCAGAATGAAATACTAAGTTAATGATAAATCATAACCTCTGTAAACCCTATAATAATTTCATTTGCTACACTTACCGGCATTTTGTGTGGCGAAAGAAAACTTTATCTACAAAAGCTATAAACCTACGAGGACTGAAAATCAATCATGCAAACTTTATCCTTAGTGTCTAAATTTAATCTTCACTTTATTAGTATATCTCTGCCTGAGTCATGAATGAAATCAAATTCTGGATGTCTACACACGTATAAATCGCAATCGCATTAGCAATGAAGAAGAACTCTGTATTTGTAGTGTAGGTGTATAGTCTATACACAGACTGCACCCAACATGTGTAAATCATAAAGATGACATTTCAACTATATAGGGGGCGCCACCTTTATGTAAATACGTTGCATTCACCAAGTTGAAAAGTGCCTTTTTAAAAGAAAACTCAAACTTTTTTTTATTCTAAACTTATTTTGTGCTAACTTTTATATATTTTAAGTCTATTAATAGACAATATCGTCAAAACTTATAAAAATTTTGGTAAACTTTTGAAAGTAACTTCTTGCGTAGAAAAAATGAAAGCAGTAAATTTCAATTTTGACGCTCAATGAATTTCAATTTGAAAAAAATATTTGTAAGCCGTAAATTACTCAAAATAAAAATAACTATGAAGTGATAAAATTATGGTGAAGATCAATGCACTAAACTAACCTCCAAACTTGTAAATAAATATTTATAAATTGGTTTTACATTGTGAAAGACTTTTTTAAAGAATTTTTTAAATATATTGTAATATTTATTAAAAAACTTAACTACAAAATGGAATTAACAGATAATATTGGTCCAACAAGTACTTTGAATACATCTGATGAAGAATCAAAAGAATGCAATAAAGGAGATGTAACAGATGTTCCTCCAAGAAGTTCTAAAATATCCAATTTTGATATTTTTGTATCAATTGTGTCATTGATAGTACATTTTATTGATGTAGGTGTTGATATTAATTTAGTAGTTCAATATTACTTAAATGATAAAATAAAAACATTTGCATGGACCATATTATTAATATTGGTTCCCTCATTTATCAACACAATTGTTAGTTTGCAGATGTACAGCCAGGATGAAGAGGTAAAATAAAGATTTTGGAATAAAAATAATACAAAAAAATTAATTTCTAAAATGTTTTTGCTAAATTCTGATTTTAGAGATGTTTACAAAAAAATGAAAATAAAGAGAAAAGCAAATCAGTTTTTAAAAGAATTGGAAAAGTTATTATAATAATATTTACCATAACTTTTCAATGTACGATGGCTCAGCGTTGTTTTCTTAGTTTGAAGTATGCCCTTCAATCACGTCAATGTAAGAAAAGAAATGATATAATTGGGCAGAGGACGTACTTTATCAAAATGTTAAAGGAAGAACAAGATATAGCACTTCTCAGAGTACTTGAATGCTTCATTGAAGCTGCACCACAGCAAATTTTACAATTATCTCTTTTTGTACAAGATTATTATGGTGAATCTAAACTGATGAGTAAGCTATCACTTTTATAAGTTATACTTTTAAATAGTCATTAGCTTTTAATAAAAATTAAATAATCTAAATTTCAGCTCTGCATCAACTCATTAGTATTGGTAGTTCTTTTGTTAGTTTGGCCTGGGCCATGACTAGTTATCATCGTAGCATACGTCTTGCTCAACTAGATAAGAAAAACATTAATCTTATGGGATCTATTCTTCAATTTTTATGGCATTTGTTTATTACTAGTAAGATTATTATTCTCCTCTAATTTTAAACTACCTGTTGGATTGCACTAAGTTTTTAATATGTTTTTAGCTTCAAGAATTGCATGTGTATCTGCAGTAGCCATTTTTTCATCTCTTGCTGTGACTTTAGCTTGTTTTTTCCATTGGCTTGGAATGACAACTTGGATTATCATGGAATCTCGTGGAATAGTCATGTTTTGTCAAGAACCAAATCATGCACCACATTTACCTCTTTCAATAAAAGAAAGAATTAAGTCTACATTATTTTCTTGCGTTTTTGGATTTGTATATATTTTTATTTACCTGAATCATGAAGATTCCAACACGTATAGTAGACACCTTTTCTACTATACAATATGTTTATTAGAAAACATATCTGCAAGTATATTGGTACTTTTAAGTTTGCCAAGTAATGTTACAATTGTATGGTATCATTACGTGATATCTGCTGTTTGCATAATACCTTTTTTAGCAGGTATTACGATTATGATTTTTTATTACATCAAGTTTCATCCATCCATGAAACAACAAACATTTTCTTTTTCAAAACTTCTTAAAGTAAGATAAATTTTCAAACAAATATTTAATTTTTAAACATTTTTTATTTAATAATTTAACCTTGTGATAAAAGAGAGCATTCGCAATAGCAAATAACAATAATTATAAATCCATAATAAAGTTATAAACAGTACTACTTTATAATAAACAGGAAAATATTTCCTACTTTGTTCATATAAATTATACAACATAGTGTACAAAACTATTTGACTATTTGCACATAATCAGACTTGATTGCAGAGTCACACTTACAATAGAAATACTATAATGGAATGGAAATGTGTAGATGTGTATTTTTACTTTTTTCTGAGAATACTTATGCTTTTCTTACTGCTAAGAGACTGAAAATCAGATTGTCCATTTAAATGGAAATTTATACTTTCTATTATGCGTCGTTTCTTTTTAAAAAATTTTTTTATGCACTATCTACTGCCAAAAAGGCGAAGGTCTAATTTTAAAACTACATCGCCTCTGTCAACTTCTCGAAGTTTTATTCGTTTTGTGATAGGACCGCAAGCATCATGACTATCTCGTACGATGTCAACCACGCGCACTTCAGCTCGACCAAGAAACTCTGAAAAAAAAAAAAATAAATAAAATAATTAGCTATTGAAATAGAAATTAAGATAATTTATTTCTTATCAATTATATTGATATAATTTAATAATTTATAATTATAAGCAAGCACTAATATTTTATAAAAAATGTCTATGAACATTTTGCATTTATTAATAATATAATATGAATAATTTATAATGTCTTACCATCTGGACTAAAATATCCCTTATCAAAAATGGTTATGCACAATGTGTCCTCGTGTAGATCCTTAACTTGAAATTGCATAGAAGTATCCCACACGGGACAGTCCGAGCCTGAAACCACAATTGTCTGCTCTTCTTGTGAGCCCATGGAAACTTTGCAAAACGCATTGCATTTTCCTAAGAACATAAGATTTTTGATTGTATAAATTGCACTTTCTAAAATTCCAACTGCCACTTACAAGCATGCAACATGCTTGACCAATGATACAGTGATACAATTAGTAAAACTTTCGTGATTCTACTATAGGTAATTTTTAATTATGGCATATACACTACTTAAAATATTAATGTGAAAAATGAAGTTTTTAAAATAATTAATATTAAGATTAATTAGATTAAGAAAACTTGTCTTCGTACATTTGAATATAAAAGTATAAAAAAATACTTCAAACGAAAATTTTTAATACTCTATTTGCCATGACTATTTTTTATCAAAGCAACTTTTATATTCTTATACTTAATGTTAAATTGTTATTTATGTTAGGTATAGAAATTTTTAAGCCATTCTAAATATGTTAATCATGCGAATTTCATGTAAAATTGTCAATAAAACAAAAGTAGTTTTATTAATATTGTTTATATCCAAATTTTTTCTCACCAATCAAACCGTTCCTTCAGCACTTAAAAAATTGATACCACAATTATCATTTAATTATGAGACTTTCATTAAATATAGAAATATTATTTAATTAATCTTTTGTATTCTAAATTAATTGTAATTTTGAATATATCATTTTTTTGAAAATTTTGAAAATATTTTACCTTTGTTTTTAATGACAAGCTCTTCTGCTTCTTCAACCACTATCCGAAGGAGGCCCTTCGGACGTCTTTGTCGAACTATAATAGAGCGTTTCGACAGTTATAGTAAAGATTAAAGTACTACGGTTAAAAACGCTAAGTGTAAAAATATTTATGCACATTGTCACCCTGTTTTCCAATTTTCGGACGATTTCATACCACTAGATCCCAAGAATCAACCACATGCGCATAAGAGGAGAAGAAGTGAGCGATAAATGTCAAAGCACTACACATTTAACTAATATTGCCATGTATATAAAAAAACATTATAGTTACATTATTATAAGTATATATTTATAGCAAACTAAGCATTTCTACAAAAATCATAATAGATGATTCAAGTATTCGCCTTGGCTTACCAGTTGCTGCTCTCAGGCTGGATCCTTCGAGCACTGTCACAAGGATTCGTCCACATGCTTTGAATTGCGCCTGTTCTATTAGCCGAGACAAACATACATTGCACACCTTAAAAAGCTTCTTTCTTAAATTTATAGACTAATCAAGAAAAACGAGTTTCCAAGAGAAGATCAAGGTGTGTCGTAGCAATCAGCTTATTTATATTACATCTTAACATTGTTGTTATTAATATTTATATTTTAACATTGTTCAATCACCATAATCTCCCCTCGAAAAAAGAGACACGCAAACGACAATCCAAATAGGAAAACTGAGCTTGAACTGATAACCATAATGATTTATTGATCAGACGGAAAAACTCGGGTTCGCGTCCATCCGCTTATCGGATAAGTACAGATCGAGTAAGTACTTGGCATAATTGACAAGACCGAGAAGCATAGCACCGCTAGCCGCGCGCAACATTTTCTTAAGGCGGACGGGCCACAAGTGTCTGCAGACGACGAGGATAAGTCGTACGCAATACTTACTCGAGCGCTGCCTCTGCAGCCGGCACTTCTCGTTCTCGGCGAATTGGCGGCGCGCCTCCGTGATCCGGCGCACCCAGAGAGAGCACTCCGTTATGGACGGCGCCACCAGGTTGATCATCTTCTTCGAGTCGCTCAACTTGAGCGTGCGCGAGTGGTCCGATGCGTCGCCGTTCGACGTTGCGCTCATGCTCCCGTTCATGTCCGTTTCGTTGAATAAAACTAGATCTTGCAGAAATATAGGCTGAAAGTGTTCATTATTGCGTTGATAATTTCTTTCTTTTAAGATGTGAAAAAAAAGTTTTTTTGCTTATTTTTTTTTCTCACCCTTCTGTACAGTTTGAATTTCTGATGCTCATTTCTATCGAAGGAAAACATTTGGCCGCTAGGCATGGACTTTGTTGGCTGTGCGAACAGCAGGAAGTCATTTGTCAGGAAGCCAACGAGTTCTTTGCCACTCTTAGCTTTATGTAAAATACCAAAGTGTAATAGTTTTCGCGGGCCGAGAGAATTGGTGAGCGAGTTGAAAACTATTTTTTCCTCGAGGCCTTCGCACGATACGTGAGTTTGAAGCCACTCTAGCCTGTCGCTGTTTTCCTTCTCTCGAACACCTTCGTTTACCTGATTTTAGACAGAAATAAAGATCATAGCTTCAATCGTATTAAAGGGCTTTCCCCATTTATAAGCTCACCTGGGTGCAAAATTCTTCAGCTTTCGCTAATGCTTCTTGCAAATACTGCTTGTCGGGGTGATCTACGTGTGTATAATCTAGTATCTGAAGAATATAATAATTAAAATAGGTGAAATTTCTAAAATAAACAGAGAAATTTATTTTAAATATAAATGCAAAATATTAGATTAAATTCAAAAGCTTGGTGTTACTCGAGGTAGAAAATTGTTCATATAAAACACTTGCATTCGAATGGTCTTTTAATTAAAAAACTAAAAGCGCTTTATGGGTGACGATGCTTAGCTATGGAGTTTTCAAAGTTCTTACTAGAAAGCCAAAATTTTAATCTGCGGTGAGATTATCAAAACGATACTTTGTAATATAAACTCAGTCTACTCTACTTCAGATTATTGTAAACATTGTAAAAAGCCTTTTAACAAAAGTATTAATAAATCAAAATTGATTATTTTAACATACATACATAACTGTTATCACCAGTGACTTAAGTAATCAGTATTTAGTTTAGTATCTAAACAGCTGCATCGCCGATAGCTATTAAGTAATGAACCCTATGTTATCCATTTTCAAACAAATCCCTCTGGGTAGAGAATTTATTTATTTATGTACCTTCCCAATGAGTAAGGGGTATTTCGTGATTCGCTGCATTGGCTTAATCAAAAACGAGCTCAATGGCATTCCTTTGGTTCGGGGATCTTGTTGGCACCTTTGGGCGACCTCCACAAAAGCAGGATTCGTTTCCGTTAGCCTTTGAAGATACACCGCCGCTGATATTTGGCAACTGCAGAATCTCACGTACGCGGACATGCGTGGTATCTGGAAATCCATTTGAATTGGTTACGTAAAAAGGCAAGTAAATGACGGCGAGCGTTTGAAAATATGAAAATTTTGACTTACGCTTTCGCATAAAATATCGCCGATCATTCTTACGACTCCTCCCTCGCTATTGTCTCGCCTTATCCTTAAAGTTCTGCGGGAAGAAAATAAATCTTTAAATCCGGATCTTGTGTGCGAAAAATGGCCTTAGAAATTACCTCAAAAAGTTGTCATTGCAGGCAATTATGTCCCTCCAGTTGATGAATATTTTCTCGACCTCGTCTACCTTCAAAACCATGCTAGCCAAGAGCGGCTTCTCAAAGACCTGCCGGGATTGCATTTGGTTTTAAAAAAAATAATAATCAATCGAGCGATCGGGAGTGAAAAATCGAGAGAGAAAGAGAAAAAATTAAAAAGCCGAAAAAAAGTGAGGGAAGAAAATAGTCACCTCGTGCACCAAGCGCATGTCGACGATGTAAGCCTCCTCGGTGACGATGAGCTCCTTGATGTACTCCTGCCGCTTTCTCTCCGCGGGTTCGAGCTGCGCCATCGGATCCTCTCTCGGAAAGTCGTTGCCGACTGTGCGTTACCGAAGAAAAGCACGACGAAAAAGAAAAAAAGAAAAAAACAGGTAGGCATGTGTCTGCTCAGAATCTCCTTTCTTCTCTCTCGGCCGAAGAAGCTCTCTGGCTCGCTCGAGAGAAACTGTGTCAAGAACCGCTAGCGATATATATTCATCTCTCCTTTATCTCTCTCTCTTTCTCTATCTCTTTGTTTTAATTTTGCATTGACTATCGAGCAAAGATTTTAAATTTAGTCGGGTCAAACGTTGTCGTCGAGCAGTGGCGGCGATACGCGTCCCGGTTAAAGCAAACATTACTGGCGGCTGAGTTGAACTGCGCAGATGGAACACTGATTTGTCTATTTTTAAGGAAGAATTGGGCTTTTCTTTTTTTGCTGATCGATCGTGGACAGGAAGTTGATTTATGCAGATTTAACCTCCTTTCTTTTTATTGCTAACTTTAGGTTAACGGCGTGGAAAATTATAAGTTTTTAATAAAAATTAAAATTTCAACTCTCAAATAAAAATAAAACGATCGAATATTTATTTACAGCCTAAATTTTTAGTATACGACTACAGTTTTCAAAAAATAAACGTTTTATTGAATTTTCAAAAAGAAAAGTAATGTAAAAGATGAAATGAAAAAAATTAAAAGACAATTATAACTCCATGTAATGAGTTTTTTTGTTCTTTTTTATTAATATCCGACAATACAACGAGAAACAATATGTATAAGTCTTGCATTGATAACAATCTCAGGATAGCGCTACACGAATAATCGTTATACATAATTACAATATTTGTAAGTGTATATATTCAAAGTACACGTAGTAACCACGCCGTTGCAAAAACTTGCGTTTCACCTCTCGTAGCCTCAAATTTTTTTATATTTTACGATATAGAAAAATCTTTTCCAGGCAAATTTCTTATTTTCTTTCTTTTTTTTTTTTAATTTTTTGTCAGTTTATTCCTCTTCACCGTAACTGAAGTATTTGTGTACTTCTTAAAAACGTAACCGTCGATAACACGTATATGTATATATAGTTCGACTGAGTTTTGTCCACATGTTTTTTCTTAATTTTTCTATTAATTATAAATAAATTATGCGTATAATTCATTATTGCACGTGTCGAGGGCGGTGTGAGGCGAAGAAACACACTTTTAATGTGTTGTGCGCTCGCGATTTTCTTTGTTATTTTTTTTTTGTTCGTTTTTTGGATCTAGCACTTTTTAACTAGCGTATTTAAACCGAAACAAGATCCACTTTTCAAATGAAACAGCTATGAATGCAGTTTCACTGTGTTGCTCCTCGTGGCTGACTGAGGGTAATAAAGTTTAATTTTTTTACACGATTTTATTTACTATCGTCAGCGCAAAGTTTATTCTTTTATTACTTGTCAATGGAACTCGATAAAAAATTTGTCCACGTTTATGGCAAGTTACTGGGAAGACCTCCTATATATATATATATTTATTATATATATATTTACTATCATAATGTGTGAGTAATAATCGAGTGTTTGGAGTGACTCCTTTTCGCTTTCTTGACCTTTGTCAAGTTTTTATCGTTACTTTACTTCTTTTTTTCTGTTTAAAGCTAACGCGGCGTGATTAAATAACGGCGACGGCGGTTTTTCGACAGCTTGATTACATCGTGATTATTTAATCTGGCTTTTTAGTTGATATATACGCAACTCAATTCTCTAAAGTATCTCTACAATCGAGATTTTTTAACGACAGCACTTAGCTTTCTTATAAAATTCAACGCATAAACTATTACACTGATTTTTGTATTAAATTTTACTACTTGTTAGCCTTTAGTTTTACGCAAATAAAAGTTTTTTAATTAAAATTTATTTTTTACGAGTTAAAAACTTTTATTATCTAAAGTTTAATTAAATGATTGCTGTGAAAGGTATATTGCAGTTAAAAACTTTCAAGTTTAGAAAATATTTTATTTTATATTATACACCGATTGAATTTCATTGACGTAAAGAAAAGCATTGAAAACTATACGAATTTTTCATTTAACACACATTCATTAGGATTTTTCAGTGCAAAAGTTTTTCGTTGACTTTCGAAGCGCAAAGAAAAAAAGTCTCATTGTATCGAATTCAGGAGTAGCATTAGCAACTGTGTATACTTGTATTATATTAATCTTATTGTAATAATTTACAGAGCTTCCCGTTTACCTTCTTCTACCTAGCGAAACGATATTTGCGCGTTATATAAATTCATGACATTAATGATGACTCTGCTATACTCCTCTACAATAGTCGACTCGCGAGTCCTAATGAGATTTCTCATCTTTAATAATAGTTCTCTTTTTCTGTTTCCTTTTAGAAGAAAGTGGTCGCAAGAGTGCAAAAGTGAACTTTGTTATCAAGTTGACTTCGAAATTTTGAACAGTTTTAATACTTTTAGTTTTCTTGTTACAAGATATGTATTTTAATTTAATTCATCCGCTTATTTAATTAGATTTTTATTTTTTCATTTCGTAATGATTAACCAATTACGCACTCCAAAAGTTTGTATTGTTTTGCTTTCTTTCGATGCGAAAGAAAATGGCAAAGTGATTCCAGAAACGTAACGTTCCATTCAATTGTTTTCAAAAAGGAATTTTATATTGATATTGCGACTTGAAAAAAGAAAATCGACATGTAAACATGTAAATTAGAATTCCGGAATCACTTTTTTAGATTTCGTTATACTTATTATACAAAAAATTTAGATGAACACATAGAAAAGGAACAAGTAATGGGAAGATAAATGTACAATATATAGAATAATAAAGTTTTAATTTGAATTTTAAGTATTTTGATGTGTTCCCATGTTTTTATTTTATCGTCGAGGGTTTAAAATTAAAAAAACGACCACGAGTTACTATTATATATTTATACAGCTTATACTTTAACATATTTCTATCAATGTTACATAATATTACATCTTTTACTAGTTAGTTTATTACCGTATATATATACTTTTCCAAATTCTATACTTTAAACAATTCTAAGGTTCTTTCAATTTTAAACTGCTCGACATAATGTAAAATAACAGCTGAAAACATTTTTGTTTGAAGAAAGTCCATACTTTGATATTTTTTATTACATTCAGTAAACTTTAAATTGGTAGCAGTTGTATTATATTTTAACTTTAATGCTGTAAAAAATAAAACAAAAAAATGTCTAATATTGCTTTTATTTTAAATAATATAACTTAAATCTAAACGCAAACCATGCGGCATTTCTTCAAAAAAAAAAAAACTTTTAGTAAATAAGAAGTTAATATACAGTTTTTATTTATATTTAAATAAAAAAAAGCCATAAATTTATACTCGTTAACAGACATTTATTCTATCCTCAATTTTTTCAACGGCTGTGCGACCCCACGACTTTGAGTCGGGTGGACTGAGATTACATAATTTGTTTATTACTTTTTGTTTATTAACTGTTTATTTCAAGATACTGAAAGTTTTTATGCTTTCTTTTTTTTCTTTGGTATTATAGAGTGACAGCATTTATATATTCTTCTTACTTTGAACGTCAGGATAAATCTGACGCGATCAAACTCAATCATTAAATACCTTAAATAACGGAGAAAAAAAAGAAACACGTGAATGCCAACATTTTGACATCATACAATGATGCTCGTTTTTCTGTCATATATATATCAGAATTTCATAGTTGCAGGTGTTGGCAATTCCAAAGTAAACGACGATATAACATATATAATATACATCTGGTCTTCGTATAATATTCGACACTCGAGAAGGCATTTCTTATACAGTACATAAGTCGTTATACATTCTAATTGCAAGGTTCACGTTTTCGATTTTATTTTTTCATGGGCACTGTTGCTCGCTTTTTCTTTTTCTCTCGTATAATCGGTCTATAATTTGAGAATTGCAATTTTTATTCTCTAACGGAGCGATGAGGGTAAGTCTATTTGCAGCTCCATACGACAGGTTCTCAAAGTTTTTTATCATTCTTCAAAGTAAAAAATTATGAGATCAGCAAAAGTAAAAATTGACGCTGCACAAAGTATTTTACACAACTAAGGCGGCAGTTAAATGTATTTAACAAAATTTACTAACATTAAAAATATTTATACATGATTGTAAAGTATTATGGCACTATTTAACGGAAAATCAATATTTTCTTTTGCATTAAGTATGATAATTTTATTCTTCTCTAATCAAGATGAAAATTAAAAATACTATAAAGAGGTTTCAAAATTATTTAAAATATCTAACTTTCAAAACTAAACTCGACTAAAAAGCGTTATAATTGATCTAAGAGACTCTATAACTTTTTTAATAATCATCTAAGTTAAAGAAAAAACATAGCAGAGCGAATAAAAATTCATATTTGTAATTTAAGTATCAATATTACGAATTTCAGAAGTATGAAAATCTGTCGCAGAGCATACTTGAGATTCTGGAGTATTCTTCACTTCTAAAAATGAGTTTCTTTTTTCACTCTATTAAGTTATTTTTATATCTAGATAGATATCCTGAAAAAAGTCTGACGGGAGCATACAAATTTTTTATGTACGTCTTTTGCTCTTGTTTAGATTTACAGATTCAGAAAAATATTATTGTCATTGTCAAATAAAATTATCGCAACTAAAACATGTTCTTAAAAAATAATAAAAGAATGTTTTGCAAAGTTTAATAATATTTTCATTTTAAAAAGTCAATCAATGGTAATTAAATCATTAAAAATGTACACTTAGTGTAATAATCAGATAGCTACTAAATCTATATACTTGTAAATAAATAAATACACATTTAAACTAAAAGTATGAGAAAATTAATATCTTTTTTGCGAAATTTGACTTGGAGAGAAATCGCTGAACTTTTTAAATCTATAATCATGGAATTAAAATTTGCTATATTTACAAAACTTCAGAACGATCAACTATTTTATTTTGTATTATCAAAATCATTCCACAAACGTAACAAATTACAAATTAAGCAATTTAATGTACACCCTAAAAAATTAATAAACAAATTAATGGCTTTCTCAGAAATGTCTCTCCGTCATTCAAAACATTACTTCTGAAAATTGCGCTTATTTTTTTTTATTTAAATTACGTTTAAGAAATATTAAGGCCCCCACACGCAAGCGATACAAAACAGAATCGGTAAGAAAATTATAGATAATATGTATAGTAAATTTGAAATTTTCAAGTAGGACTTATCTCTAAATACTCAGTATCAATATCGTACGCAGGAATTTGTCGAAGTCATTATTTATTTTACACGCAAATCAATGATTAAAACGAATACTATATCAGTTTTACTTCATCATTTTCCACGTAGGAGAACTTTTAACAACACGTTTTGAATAAATAATATGCTATTTTACTGATAGGATATTAACAAATCGTTAATTTAATACTTTCACACCAAAAATCATTATCATAATCTTTCTTAGACTTAGTTAAGCTATTGACTTTAAGATTCATGCAACAAACAGATCTAACTTAGGCCACCATCAACAGAGTTAAAGTGAGTATATCATATACATATATTTAATAAATAAATGTATTCTTATAATATAAGACAGATATTCATTTACATTAACATTAAAAACAACAATACGAATTTAAAGATAATTTAATGGCGATTAAATTGAGATTTCTATATTACAATATACATTTCTTAAGATAACAATTGTATTAACATTCGTTGGAAATACTTTAACGAAAGATCTCTACAGTTTGAAAGTGCTGCACTCAAAGAGTAGAAAAATCAGTTACCTAATTACGAATTTAGCTTTACGAACCCATCGTGCAAAAAATGACTTCGGCCTGTGCAGTCCTTCGTTCCTGCTTTTATTTTAAATTAATTTCATACTTGCTTTAAATTAATTTCATCATAATTAAGCCGTTATACTCTCGAAGAAAGTTTCATTACTCTACATATTGTCTACGATTTGCTTTTTTCTGACTTGCCGCTTGTTCGTCTTGTCAACCGACGGCGGGTGAACCTCAAGAGGTATGATGATCATACGCCAATCATGAAAAAAGGTAGAAGTTAACAACAATTGTTCTTTTTCTCTCTCTCTCTCTTTCTCTCTCTCTCTCTCTTTCTCTATTTCTCGTTCTGCTCACTACGAAGACGCAATTATCCCTCAGTTCCGGAGCTTGTCCGCGTTTACACAGTTTATACTTCATATTTACAGAAAAGCAGAAATCAGTTCATTCTCCAATGCGACGTTTTTTCTCTCCTCGTTAAAATTATATATCCGCGCAACGCTCGGCTCGCTCGTTCTCCCATCGGATTTTTTCAGCAGGACACACACACCAGCTCTCCATTATATATAGCTCTGCGAAATAAAGCGTACATACATGCATACGTGATTGCACAGTTGCGATGACTTCCGTGATTCAAATTGGTAAATTTTTTTTGTCCTTTTCCTCGTCATTCCCTCGCTTTCTCCCTTTCTCTATACATAAGCACTGACAGGAGGTGTATTGTTTTTTTTTTGGCGGCCAACAATTTTTATCGTATATAATAAGAATAACGTAGTAAGGTTCTTTCTAGTGGATGTATATGTGTGGGTGTAAAGTGAGAAGATCGGCAGTTTCGCATTTACAAATAGAGACAAAACCCGCGCACCTTCGTTCCGCAGTAGATGTAAGGAGAAACAAAGCACAATACACAAAGAGGGACTTGTGACACTTCGGTATACCACCACCTCTGCGTGGCTCGGTTCTCTACACTTATTTATTTGCTTTTAATCGTGTCCCCCTGGATCCTCCGACGTTCGCCGTTCTCTATTGTCGTTCAATCCCCGAGAGCTGAAGCAGGCCAAGAAGGTATGCCGATTTTTAGTATCTCGCGATCTCCTCTTTATCTCTCTTTCATTTTTTTTCAGACATTTATGTATTATATATATATATATATAGCATGTAAATAGAGTTCTGTCATTCGAATGCAACGAGTTGGCAATCCGCGAGATGCGCACGTGCTTCTATACTTTCGTTTCATTGCTTTGCTTAGGCATTGCCGCGTTATTATTGCGCTTCTTTTTAAGGCGTTGCGATGCTCTCTATCCTCTTACGCTGCGTGGTTATAAGCACAGGCGAAAGAACACATTCATTAGTAACTGATGCTGCACAGAGTTTCATAGACCGACGTCGAGTCTGAAGAGGAAGTGGTTCCCTTTTTAATTACAATTTTACTGGCGGAAATTTAAATTGTGGTCTACTGTCTTGAAACTTTCAATAGATTCGATTTCTTTCTCCAAAGCACAATGATTTTGAAAAATTTGATAAGTTTCATTAACGTTTTTTTTTTTTTTTTTTTCGTAGCATTGTAAATTATCATTTGTATTTGCACAATCGAATATACGTAAAAAGATGAAGTCGTTAAACGCCTTAAATTAAATGAAATAAATAGCTAAGAATAGGCAAAGTAATGATACGCTAATTGAAGTAAGAAAAAATTCATTGTTGGAAAAATGCAGCGCAACCACTTCCTTTAACAAGACGGCGGTTTATAAATAGTTTCTGCGCTGAGAAAAAAAGCCATGCAGTTGACTCGGGGAAAAACACAAATACAGCAAAACATAAAGGGATAATTTACTTGTATTACGCAATAAAACAAAAATAAATTATTCATTCAATAGATTTTTTAAAATATTTAAATGTTCACGATTACTCAAAATCTTTATTAGACATCTTCTCGAATATTTTGTAACGACTACTTTATTACGATTATTTTATAATTCTTTCAAGGTTGAGTCAACCATACTCTTTTTTTTCAGTCTGACTATACTACATATTGAGTCAGGCAGTTTAGTGAATTAAAGAATCAAAAATTTCTTAAAAATTAATATGTTCAAAATTGACAGCTTAGTCAAGAGCTTTTCTTCAAAAACTTTGCAGCGAATATTCAATAAAAGCCTTTCTCAATTGGACTAATTAAGGAGTATCCATCCAGTGGATCATGGATTTTCACCAAATTGTTTGAAATCATTCCTTAAAAAAGACACGTTGACAGTGCTCTGTCAAATGGGCACCTAGCAAACGGGTTATGAATATTTTTTTGTAAAAAAATTAAAATTCTCCATAACTAAAAGTCCTGGCGCATTAAACAAAAAATTCAAATAAAGTGCATACAGCAAGAGCTTTAACTTAAGCCTAATTGGAGAAAAAAATGTTCATTTGTTTTAAATTATACTCAATTATAAAATATGCATAAAATTTCTTTAAAATCAATTATTGAAGTTAACGCTTGAAGTGAAATTTTTAGATCTAATTAGGCTTAAATTAGAGCTCATAATTGCTTCGTATTTTAATTGAATTTTTTATTTAACAAACTAAGATTTTTAGTATTGGGATATGGAGATATTTTAACTTTTCTAAGCACAAATTTCATTTAAATTTTTCAATAAACCGCTATTACTAGATTCCATTTTACAGAAAAAAGAAGTGCTTGTCTTCTTTTTTGGTTAAGGAAGAATCTCCTGCAATTTGATTAAGATCCGTGATAGAGTAAATAAAAACTCTCCTTGTAAGTCATGTTTATTTGTTATTTATGTAACCAGAAACCAAACTTACTATAGTTTATTTCAATTTCTACTTATTATTACAATATTATTCTTTTTTAGCTTTTTAAGATCAAAATTGTTGATAAACTAATTAAATTAAATTAAATATCATCTATAAACTGATCTATGATTCAAATAAAAATTTAAATTTTAAATGACGTGAAAAATGAATGAATGGAGTTACATTATACTCACAACTCGATACAAATTCGGTTATTTAGTTGCCATCGCAATTATGATTCAGATACCTTTTTCAATGGCGATAAAAATTTATTTTAATTTTTAAAAAATACCTAGTAAATGTGATTTTATATTTCAAAAAATAATTCATTGCATCAACATATATTTTAAAAAAAAAATGATAGAAAGCTAATTACCACAAAAGATTTTTTTTAAATAAATAGGACTGTAAATAATAGAAAAAATTATAATCGAAATTTATGCACACGCAAGTAAAACGAAAATAAATAAAATTTGTTATCGGATGGTTGCAAATGAGAAAAGTCCATGCAGTATGCACCCACCAAAAAGCACAATTTTAAACACGGAGACGACTTCATTACAAATAGTACTATACTTTTTATAGACTAAATCATTATTTAATGAAAATTTCTTAATCCCACAAACCATTTTATAAATAATTATACCGCTTAAAAGCAAAGCTATTTTGATTACTAAAGCTGCAAAATACAGTTAGAAACACGAGCTTTAAGCATTAATTAAGCAATAAACTTTCTATCAATACTGAGAGTCACACGTTGAATATTATGTATATTTATTTGAGAAATAAATTTCTAACAAAATTGTTTTATAAAACAAGAAGTGTTTTCGATCCGCATTGGTTTCGACGAATAATTACAAAATGCTACCTATACAAATACAAATTTTACCTGTAGTAACGCATCAAAGTTAAAATTCAAATAAACCCAATGAAAATTAGAACGATTATTAAGCAATGATGGATAGTAATAATAATGATTATAAAAATAAATGTGAGAATCTTAAGCTCAAAATTATTCATTACGCGGTTAAATAAATTACTATAAAAGAGCGTGTAAATGTATTCGAGCAAACCACACAGTAATTTCGTGTAGGATATGATCGGGAGGACTTATAATGAGTGTCGATTGGTTAACCATTCACAATTAGATAATGGAGACGTATAAACTTTTGCTGAGATTCGGTTGATACTGACGCCACTGCATAATGCGTACGTATGTACATATAGATATAATATATTACTCATACGTAATACGAAATTAAACGTTTAACGGCGAGTAATTTTATGCAATCAGCTTTTAACTATAGCGTTTTCTATGAATTGGTACTACATTTAGCGATTTATATTGCAATGATTAAAATAAATTGATCGTGTGAAAAAAATAAACGAAATTCAGAAGAAAAAAAAAATTTATACTAACCCTTATTAATAAATCTTTTTTTTATATATTAAACTATATTTAATTTTCTCTTTGAAGAGCTTAAGTCTTTTCGTCCAAATTTTTTTTAAAATACTTTATAAAAAAATCAATAAACATTTAAAAATACATTTTAAAATAAAATCGTACTTAATGAAATACAAACTAAAAAATAAAAAAAAATAGTAAAGAAAATTTAGATAAAAATGTTGCACTTTTCAACATTAAAAGCAAATTACACAGACTCAAACTCATCATACAAAACCTAACTAATCAACGACTAATATTATAATAAATAAACTTTAATAAATTTTACTTACACATTGGTGATACGTAGTTACTAGGAAATACCCCAGATGCTCCATTTAATTCTCCTCTCCACCACGAATCTTCATCCTTCGACAAAACGACAATGACGTCTCCTTTCTCAAAATTGAGTTCATCTTCATTTTGTGCCTTATAGGGATACAATGCCATTACTTTTTCTGTGAAACATAAAAAAGAATATTAATTATAACAACAATTTTATATGTTATATACTTTCTTATTAATGTCCCGAAATCTGGGCGATACGAGCTTGTGCGTCGAATTTGACTTAAAACTTGAAAACTAAATACGATAACAAATTGAAAAAGATGCAAACAGTATGCATGATACTTTATCATTAATAAATTATATAGTTGTCTTAATTTTTCTGAAGAAATATACTACTACAGACCTTATGCTCGAATCCCCCCACCCCCACCCTCTCTCGATTTCCATGAATCATTTTTACCATACATGATCTCGTCAAATTTCGTCATGGTAAAATTTTTTTTTATCTTAACGTCCTTAAAGAAAAACTTTATAAAGTTCTACAAACCAGCGAAGGGATCCATTGTAGGCGAATCTTGATATCTATGAGAAACTGGTGTGCTACGATTACTGCTACTTGTAAGAAGCTTAACGTATGATGCAGGGAACCACCCGATTTGCCTTTTCTTTCCACGAGCCTAAATAGAAAAGATAAAATTATGCACGTAATATTCAAAGTGAAAAAGCTTAATAGAAAGTTTTAATTGATTTTAAAATTATATTATTTACCTGTAATTCTCCTTCCCACCATCCGCTCTCCGTCTTTTTACGGATCATTATAAGCTGACCCTTTTGCAAATCTAGTTGTTCAGGGCTTGTTGCTTTGTAAGCAGCAATAACTTGGACAATTTCAGGCTTGCGTCCACGCTGTATAGTACGAAAATTAATTAGTAAATTTTTCACTAAAAGCTTATAAACTAACTAATAAATTTTTAACTAATTTTAAAAAGGTGACTATTCTAATAAAAGATACCTATTAACGTTGTAAAATATAAATAATTAAAAATACATAACTAAATATATATCCGTATTAAATAAATAAAAATACATAAATAAATACAATATTACAAAGAAAAGAAAAATACAAATACAGTAACAAAAAAGCATTTGACTTGTACTATTGTTTTTTCATTTTTTCACATATAACATTTACCTTTGTATTATACTGTGTGATGATAGGACAAGGGCCAACAATAATTGCGTACGACCAGAGTTTGCATTGAGATTGAACGTCCAACGATCGCGCGTAAAAAGCAAGTAATATTGATATATTATGAAAAAGTCAAATGCATTTGACACAACAAGGCTTAGATAATATCAAGTTAATAGAAAGTAATAAATGCATACTAACATATGCATATAGAGATGTACAAATTCATATCATGTATAGAATATATAAAGATTATTCATAATATCGATTAAAATGGTAAAAAAATTGTTGTGGAAGGAATAAAAATTACCTGCTGCGCAGACATGGCTGCGAAGTCAGGCAATTCAGCTTGATCTTCGGCTTCAGCTCTTTCTTCTTCGAGCTGCTCGGCCGTTTTCTCTGGCTGCTTTTTAGTTACAGGACGCAAGCGTGGAAGAAAAGTTTGCACGCGTTAAGCAATTAATTTACGCACTATTTCTATATCTAAATTTATAGTTAGCTTAAATAGTATATATTATGTGCACGTAAAATTTAGCGAAAATTTAATGCTGGATAAACTAAGTTCAGAATATTTTTGTTCGACAAGGATCGATTTTTGATTATCTGGAAAATTTAAGTATGTAATTTCAAAATCGAATCATTTTATGTTGAAAATGTCAACATTTTTTAGAGGCATTAATGTTTTATAAAATTAATCGATCAACTTGTCGTAGGATAGAGAATGATTTTGGACGTGATACGCACTGGTTTTTCTTGCGATTTTGTAGTGTCAGCGTCGTTACTCAATCCATCTTGTTCGTTTATTATTTTCTCTGGGACTTGAGTTGTGGCGCTCTGAGGAAGAATGATTGTAACGCACAGTGAGGACAAACACATTAAATAAAAGTAGAAAGTGTTAATTGATTGGAAAAATATTCATTCAACTTTTGAAAAGAAATAGAAACCAAAACCTTTCTTTTAATTTCTGTTAAATAAATTTGTTTTTGTTAAATGTTTTTTAATTATTAGATTTTGAACACAAACAGCAACACTGGAAAATGAATTTGATTTTTAAAAAGTGCTGTGCTAAACAAAATTACACTTAATTAAGATTAAATCAGAACACTGTAAAAAAAGTTCCAACACCAATAGGCAACACTTGAGGTTTTAATATTAATAAAAATTCTCACCTGATCCGGCATGTCGTACTTTTCGACATAGTTTGAGGGGAAAATTCCAGTTCTATCACCAATAACACCCGTCCACCAATCACCGTCTTTTTTGATAACCAAAATAACTTCGCCTTGATTGAAGTCGAGATCACCCGACTCATTTGAAGCATACTGATACAATGACATGTAATACTCATTGAGGCCATCCGCGGTCGGAATCGTTGCGGCTTGTCCATTTGTAACATCCATCTTAACATATGACTTCGGAAACCATCCAACATCACCAGTACTAGATTCACCGTAACACCAGACATCCTAAAAATAATAAATTTATAAAATATACTGATTTATGCATACTTGTTGTTCAAGTAAAGTTTATTTAATTTCATGGAAAAATTATATTACCTGCTGTTCTTTAACAGTAACAGTTTCTCCTTTACCGAATGAAAGGTGCTGTTCTTGGGTAGGTCGATATTGATAAAGAGTCGTTGCTGAAATACTACACAGTTCTCCTTCACCTAATTTTGGTGTTATAGGTTCGACGTAAGGAGCTTCGCTTACTGCAGATCCAGCATCTGATACATTCTCAGGAACTTCCGCAATTCCTCTGAAGATACAAATTTTCAAATTTAGTAAAATTTATTCTTAAAAATTCTTAATTAGAAGGCATGCACATAAAGCTTACTCTAACGTTCGTTTTTCGATGCTATCCTGATGCACGAAGGCATCAGCAGGCATACTAGTTCCAATATCAATAGGTTCGACATACGATTCTGGAAACCAGCCCGTGTGACCTCGAATTTCTCCCGCCATCCATCCAGGCTCGGCATTTTGTACAGGCGATACCTAAGTGAAGATACAGAAAATCAATATTTCAACACCAATAACGGATTCGTATCACTGAAAAAAAAATTGTGACGGGCCAGCTGCATTGTGCTGTTAAGTATGCGCAATTGAATTTTAGATTAATTCGATAAAATTGTGATTAATTTAACCGAAAATCTGTCATTTTAATAACACGTTCATCGACACAACAAATTTTTTATTAAAATCAATTGAAAAAAAATGCAATTGCGCATATTTAACAGAATGTGTATTTTTTTTCTCAGAGAATATTCACAAAATTAAAAAGTAAATTCACAAATTTGCAAAATGAAGTATAAACTAACCGTAATAATATCTCCAGGTTGGAAGGAAATTTCATCTTGGTTTCTAGCAACGAATTCATAAAGTGCCCTGTACTTTCTAGCTCCAGATGCGTCTTCTTGTACTTGTGTCACCACAGCTGTCTCATCTGAAGGCCATGCATCTACATCAACTTCTGCTGCACTAGAATCACCCCATGCATCATTATCTCCCCAAGCCGCAGTCGAAAAGCCACCTTGATTCTGATTTTTGCGCATCTCTAATACTTTTGCCTTCTTTTCTTCAAACTTCACATTCAATTCTTGGCAATTCGTCAACATTGACTTTAACTGATTCTTTAACTCCTCTGTTTTAAAAAATATAAATCAAAGCATTTAATTCATGAACTTAAAGTGCTTATTAGGTATTAATTAAAAAAAAAATTTTTTAATCGACGTCTTTTTAAAGTGTCATTTCATAAAAAATAAACTTTTTAAAAATGTTCAGAAAACAATTTGTATATAAATAAAAAAATAATTACTTGCTACATATATTAAAAAAATATTTCAAATTAGTAAGTACCTAGTTGACTGTTGCTATTTTCAACCTCTTTCTCTTTCTCTTTAATTTCCTTTTGAAGTTCATCAATTTTATCCTGCATCTGTTTTAAAGCGATTTGTTTATTCGCGAATGCCAATTTTTGAGCTTCTTGTCCTGCTGTATCTTGGGCTGCTTTACTCTTAGCATCAAGTCGCGCTTTTTCTTGAGTGCAAGCAAGTAGTCGCTGATTTTGTTCCCGCAATTTGTTTTTTAAAGCTGACATTTCTTGAAGCTGCTGATCACGAGTAGTTCGCATGCCATCAATCGTTGTTTTTACAGTTGATACCCCGACACGTGTATCGCAGATCTTTTGCGAAAGCTCTTTTACTTTTTCATTCTGAAAGGTTGAAAAATTGATTTAAGTCACGTATTTAAAAAATTTGCATATTACAGATTTTTTCATTTTATTAGTAATTTATACACGAAAAATTTTAAGAAAAAAGAAATAAATCTCGATATAATTTAAAACATTTAGAAGTAAAAGACGCACCAAAGAGCTTAGTTCAATAGTTAAAGACTGATTCTTTGCTTTAAGTTTCAGCAAAATATCTTGTTCTTTTTGTCGTTGGGCTTGAAGTTCTTGAGATTTTTGTTTTTCCCATTCTAATTGACGTTGTCTTTCCATTTCTCTATAAAGAATAATTAATTTTGTAAATTGTAGAAAATTTCTTAATTTTTTACTAATTATGTTTAGCAAACATACTTTCTTGCTGCTTCTCTTTGTTCTTGGGCACGTTTTCGTTGCTCCTCTTTTTCTTCTTCAATTTCTTTTTGTCTCATCATTTGTTGTTCTAATTCTGCCTGGCGACGTCTCTCTTGTTCTAATCTAAAGTTGAAATAATATAATAATGCATTTCATTTGTCTTTGCTGTGTATTACTTCAAATATTTACCTTAATTTTTCTCGTTTCTCAGCTTCTTCTCTTTCTTTTCGCTCCCTTTCTTCTTGTTCTTTTCGTTGAACTTCAAGTAAAGCTTTTCGTCGTCTTTCCAATTCTGCTTGACCTTTGTCAAAGTTTTCTTTTCTCTTGTCTTCGAACGACGTCTTTATTTTAAGAAATAAAGAAAATCAATAAATATTATATTGTTATTTATCCCATTAAATCTTGTTAAGTAGACATACTTGTTTAAAAAGACAGTGAATTCTTTTAAATAGAGATATGTAATATAAATATATTTACCTGTGGCATACCAGCTAAAGGATCTATATTATCTGGAACACCTTGAGAAGAAACTGAACTTTGTCTTTGGCGTCTAAACGTTGGCGGTATGAGATCAGGTGGTAGAGTTGTTGATATAATTTCACCAGCCTTTGCCATATCGCATAAATGCATTGCTAGAACGAATTCTTCACAACCCAACCGTCCATCTGAATCCATATCCGATAAAGCCCTATTTTAAAAAAGTTATTTTATTCATTTATATAAGTCTCTAATTGACATTTATGAATTAAATAAAAAGCTTAATAAAACGCACCATATCCGTGCAAGAATATCCTGAGGTAGTTGTGATTGCACCATAATATTCCTTGCTTGAGGGCCAGATAAAAAGCCAGATCTTGTTCTATCCCATGTATTAAAAAGTTGAGTGTATTTAAGTTTTGTTTGATGCGGTACAGCCCACTCAACAGCTTGAGGTGAGCCAACGGAATGTTGACTATGCTGGCTATGCTGGGAGTCAACAGACCCGACTCTATCTATGCTCGGTGGCCTGGCAGTTGTACTTAAAGGTGTACTCGTTGACACTGGAGTATGAATAATACTACCATTCATGGCAATATTGCTTGAAGGTATTGGAGTTACGGGTGGTGTGATAGTCGGCGCAATTCCTGTTGTTCCTACTATACCATTTCCTAACAAATTTTTCGAAATTAATTAATGTTATGACAGTTATTATTATTATTTTCGTATCAAAATACCTGTAGCCATTGGAGCTATAGGAGGCATTGTAGGAGTTCCAGTGGTCTGTGGGACTATTACTCCAGTCGCTATAGGTTGCATAGGTACTGTTTGTGCCATTGTGAAAGCTGCTGCTGGTACTGGTGCTGTATTCAATGGAGCTATAGGTGCTACTGGTACAACTGGAGGTATGGCTGTCAAAATTATAATGGATAATATTAAAATTAATATTTAATAATTTTTTAATATAAGCTCACAAAATGAAAAAACAGTATTTAGAAGTTGCGTATTTTGGAAATTTATCAAAGCTCTGGCGTTGCTGCAATATTAGCACATTAATTAACTGTATATAGGTTTTACATAAATTTATCACAGAAAGGCTTTTCTCCCTTTGCTATCAAAAAGAAAAACGTTTCACATAATATGATAAAACATTAGTATGAAACAAAACTTTAAAGAAAGCTGTAGTCACTAGGTTCTATCAACTACCTGCAAGAAACGTTACTTTAGCACAAAAATACAAAAAACACAAATTAATTGGAAAAGCAACGAATGGAATAATATTAAGCCTGTAATTATTAATTATGAGTTCTGTACTGTTTAGTTTGACCATATGTGTACCTTCCGACATTAAAAGATCGAATAAATCTGTAAAAAAATAGACAATTGTGTAGATTATGTTTTCTTTATATTATATGTGATAGTGTAAATTGTAAATAATAAATTGATGAATGTATTTCTATTTGGAATATAAAAATTATAATTAACAAAATATTTATAATATTATTATTGTAAAAATTATTTTAAAGTAGCTTACCCATATTAGAAGTTGATGATGTCATTGGTTGAACCATTTGAACTGGAGGTGCCAAAGGTGGTATAGCAGGTTTTACAGGAGATACAGCTACTGGACTATTTGGAAATGATGGTGGTTGTGGCTTCGGTGGTGGAACAGTAGGTACAAATCCAGCTCCTGTTTGAAATATATATTTTGAGATATATTGATACATATTACAAATAATATGTAGCAAACTAAATTTGCTAATCATAGCGCTTTGGCTTAAAAATAAAAAAGCACATTTTTAAACAATGTACACAACCTTACAACATGTAATATTTTTCTTTTTCTTTTAAAGAAAATGTAAATTACAATTTAATTTTTTTACATAATAAAACAGAGCCACTGTTTTATGAGGTGTACAAAAATAACACAATAATCAAGCATGTATTAAGCAGTCATATTCTAAAAGTTAAGAATTTAATATAATTGTCACTACTATTTTAGAATTTATTAAAATGGGAATAAATATTTGCAAAGCAGCAGGAAAATTGACTTGTGGGCATCAAGTACAGGTATTTGTTCTCTTAACATAAAACAGGAAGTATACATTTATGTAGGACATAATTTCATCACATACCTAAATTTTAATTTATAATTATGAGTAAACCTTTTATAGGGCTACATTTTAATTCAAAGTCAATCAAGATACAGACATAAACATAAAGAATATAATTTTTAATACATAGTAACTGAGAAAAAGATAATCTACAAAAAAATAAAAAGAAGTCCTTATAAAATCTACATCCTAAAATATTTTCCACCGTTGATTTAATAGAAATCCATGTATAACTAAAATATCTTAGAAGAAATTTCTAAATTCGTAGTTTTTCACTTATTGCATTACAACTTATTCCTAGCATATTTCGTTGTTTTCAATCGCGATGACAACTATAAAACATACCGATACTGTCAGGAGGTGTAGGTCTTTGAGGAGTAGCACCACTTTCAACCTTAGCAGTGGAGTCTCCTTAGTGCAGCACAGAAACACAGCATTGAAAAAATCGCAGAAGCGTTAAGCAATAAAATAGACGTGAATCACGTGAAAAACGAAGATTATATATAATTATTATAAAACAGTATTTTCGAAACTCGAACATCAGTGCATTCAAAAATTTGATATGCACCAATACTAATTATAATAATTTAAATTCTTTAAGAGAATTCAATTTAATATTTTTTCTAATAATAGCTTTATCATAATGTTACAAAGAAATGAATAAACTTTGCCTAAACTATTTTTTATAATAAATAGCAAAACATTAACGAAATTTTTTCGACATTTTTTTTTTATACTGCAAAAATATAAAATTTGTAATTTTAAACAGTTGCAATAAGACAAATTTTATGTAGTAGCAGAACTACATCAGCGCAAAACTGCAGCTGCATTAAAATTAAGAAACAACACTCAAAATAAAAATGTAAATGTATTTTAACTTCTTTTTATAAAGATCTTGAATGAATGAAAATACTAATTGAAATTCCCTAATAATGTCAGAGTACAGTAAGAAAACATGGTAAAATGTTTATTTAACTAGATTATTAATCTACTTAAAAAAATTTGCATTAAATAGCATTTTAATCGTTAAATCTACAAAAGAAACGAAATACGCCTCCAAATAGCATAATACTGAAGAATTATGATAAATGCAGGTATGAAAATATAATAATATTTACAACAGAATACATTTAATAAAATATATATGAAGATAAGCGGCTCATATCGATTTTATCAAAATAAATATAAGATACCAAAATGTAGTTTTGAATAACGCAAAAAGAAAAGGAAGATAGAAACGATCGAATGCTGAAAGATTAATAGAAGCAGGCAATCCGACAAACGAATTTTAACAGTCAGCTGCAAAGTGAAATTACACTCGAGACACCAACGTACCGACGCTGTGACAAGGAGGTGGTGGTCGAGCAGGAGGCTTTGACGGTGTGTGAGTTGTGGCGCGTGTAATCGCAGCTACAGGCTGTCTACTTTGTTGCGATGCTGTGTGTGATATATATACGGTTTTTGTTTACAAATATAGGTATTATGTGTGATTCAATACTCCTTTTTTTTTAATTTACATAATAATCTGTGGAATTTTCATTGTTGAAAAGCTAGATAAAAGCAATTTCCAATCTTCTAATTTGTAAGTTATATTATGGGGTTAAAATTATGTATGAAAATAATTGTTGGAAAGTTAGAAGCTTGAAAAAAATTCTTTCTTATCAGAAATTGTAATAAAAATCTAATTGTGATATCTATTATTTGTAATGTGCATGAAAAGGTGAAAATATTTTATAATTATAATTTCTAATTATCTACATGGACTTTATTATGCAATGTACAAGGACCTTTTCCTAATTTTTACTTTTTCAGTAATAATTAATAAAATTAATTAATAAATTTAATCTGAAAATGAACTTTAAAATGAGGAAGGTGCATAGTTTGATAATTTTTATAACAAAACTAGTTTTCATATAAATTTTCAAATATTTTATACAAATTTTTTGAATATAAATATTTTTTTATGGCTCACAAGTCTGCAGCATAATTTGGAAAAGATAAACATTATCACATCCGCTAATTTGAGATTTGATTATAAAAGGGAATAAAATTTTAATTCCTTCAGTTTTCAAAACAAGCACTTTTCTTAATTCAAACTAAGCACCTAATGATTCTCTTGTGATTAATGGACGGACATTCGAATGACGCGCTTCCGTTTTACTCAGAACTGCGATCTTATCTACTGATTAAGACGTAGCTTACCAACTGGCATTATCATGGGTGGAACCACTGGTGGTCCAATTTTTGGTATTGCTGTTGGAACAGCTGCAGGCACAGCTGGAATTGCTCCTGGCATTGCTACTGGTATAGTTGCACCAGGTCGTGGAATGCCAACTACATTTGGTATCTGAGGAGCTGCTGGCATTACTGGTACAATTGCAGGACTTGTTACACCTTGATTCATTAAAATAAAGAATAGAAATTAGCAGTAGCTTAGATTCAGAAGTAATTTTAAAAATAAATTCAGTTTATTAAAAGGAAAAATTTACTCAAGAAAATTAAGTTTCATTTGTACCAATAAAATTTTCACAAAGGAAACAAATATTTTTAATGAAAAGTAAATTAATAAAAATTGTATAGCATACCAGCAGCAAAAGCCTGCAAACTTCTAACCATCGATGGTGGCAAAGAACTGGGTACTTCAAAACCTCTTAACTTCAAATTAATTAATTTACATGCAATACTGAATTCATTGATGTTCATTTTTCCATCTGAATCTGTGTCTGACAGAGCCCTAAAAGAGAAATATCAAAATCAATAGGATCATTTATTACATAAAATTGATTCTAAAACACAGTAATTGTTACCATATTTGTCCAAGTACAGATGGAGGAAGTTGTGACTGTAACAAAAAGTCTTTTGCTTGCATTCCTGTGATTACTCCATTCACTGGTTTGAGTGAATCAAACTGCTGTTGATATCGAGCTCGTTCATGTACTTGAACCACCCATGGGTCAGTACCTAATTGAGAAACAAGACATCACTTAGAATGTGTTTACCATGAAACAATCATGTTCAAGAATAATGTGCAATATAGCTTAAATTTGATATGCAAAGCAGCTTTAATTATATAGGATTTTGATTAATTATTGATTAATTATTATATAAAAGTTTGATTAATTATTCAGAAATTTATTTACTAATAAAAATAATCAAAATAAAAATAATAAGTTTATAAAGCTTTAAATTACGGATTAATAAAGAATAAAACCATTGTTTTCTAAAAAAATCACAACTATATGAATGTCTTAAATAACTTATTGCATAATTTTTCCCTTTAACCATTACTTTTCAAACTCAAATAATTCATTTTGAAATATAATGCCTAGTTAATTTAAACATAATATTTATATTAGTTGAATTTCAAAACTAAATAAAGCCAAAACTTACATTATAAAGATTCAATTAAGTCTACATAGTTTAAGTACTTTTGAAATGAAAGACTCAACAGGAACTCCCAATCAAAATTAATCAGTGTCTCGAGTAGTAAGAGTAGGTGTGTCCAAAGCTTCCAAAAGCAGTGACAAACACTATCAGTGCAGAATAATTGTCACTCACCAGGAGTTATAGGGCTGGTCATCTTGCTTCAGTAGCGGGGTGAAACGTGTCGTGGGGGGCGATGATTCCGGGCCGCCCAGTCTCAGCTGCGAGTGCAATTCCTGAGCAGTCGGTCTCTCTCCTCAGAAGGGCCTTAGGCCTTTGGGTAGCTGCATTCTCGCGTTTCCTCTCTCAAGCTCCTTCAAGGTTAGGCTCTCACCGACTCTAGAGGTAGCCGAGTCGCGATCGATCCTTCTCTGTCCCTCTCTCTCACAGCGTTCGGTTCTCTCTTAATATATACAGCAAAGCGGCAAGTGCAAAATCAGCAGCGTCGACGGCAATGTCCTCTCTGTTCGACTCTGTCGTCGCAGCAGCCCTTGGACAGAAGGAAGGTCGTGTAAAAACCTGCAAAAGCCGACTTCTTGCAACCCCTTGACACAAAAAGTCAGCCGTGTGTGTGCGTGTGCGCCGACTGCTCACGCCTGAACTAGCAGAGCCTGAAGCAGGCAGGATCGCTGGCCTCTCGCTCGCTCGTTCATTCTGCTCTAAGGACGTTTTCCACGCACCGTAGCACTCGAAAAAACGGGAAATCAATGTGCAATTTGCGGAAGCGTAGAAGGGTCAGGACCGAGGCGCAGACCCACACGCACACACTGACTCGCCCCTTTAACACTAGCGGCAACTTTTCTTCGGCAAGCCAAGTGGATGCAGACGCGGGTGGCCAGACAATCGAGCGGATTCCAAGTCCCGGCGACACTTTAACCTAGAAAGGCGACGCGCTTACCGATTTCTTGTTATCTGCTGTTCGGTCCCAAGGTGCGTATACGTGTGTGCTCGAGCTGGAGCTACTACGCTATACGTCACTGACAGCTCCAGAGAGCAGCGGCACCTCGGGAATCTTCGGCTCGGCGGCGGGGAATCGATAGTCGCGCGCGCGCGTATCTCCCTCTCCGTCTCGTGTGTTTTTCGACTATCTCTCGCTCTCTCGCGTACGTAGATGTGCGCGACGCCCCCTTTTTCGCCACCTGCCACATACACGCGTGCGTGCACACCGTTTTGTCCGTTACTACTTGTTCTAGGCGGCTCTGCTGCTCCAATGTTGAGCTGCTCTGTTTGATTTTGTGGAGCGAGAGGCGGCTTGCGAATTCTTTGTACAGCGCCGAGTCGGTGTAGTTTGAATAAGCCGGCGGGAAGAGGGAGACTGGTTTTTTTCCCTACGTTTTCGAGGAACTTTTTTCAGGAGGTAATTGTATTTCTCTTGAGGGTAACGTACATCTGGCTAAGGATCTTTGTTGGAAAGAATAGCAGGTTAAGTAAATTTGTCGAGGAAAAATTGTTTTGTTAATTAAAATTTTGTATAAAAAGAAATTACATTGACGCTTTTTCTACGTACCGAAAAGTAAACTTTAACTTATTTAAATACCGTTTTAATAATCGTTACTAAAATAGAGTAAGACTCATTTGAAATATTATGCAAACATGAATGAAACGTGCACTGCAAATTTTTCAACATTCTTCTCTAATCTTGAATAAGAAGTCAAGGACGTGCACTTCTAAATGAAATTCATTTTCTTAGATAGAATATCAGCACAAAAATATTATCAGGGCAATCTAGGATTAAAATAGTCTGACTATTTTAGCAATTATCTACTTTTCTGAAGCGTCAAGATGAAAATCAATTTTTTACGCGACCTTGTGTTCGAATCTATACTTTTTTTATCTATCATTCACTATAGATTACATCAAACCGGTTGATAAACGTTCTTTTGCTACAGACGTGTGAAAGATTAAATTGTTGCTTCATCAATAGTATTATTTTCTGCTCTTCAGAAAACATGAATCATTTGTTTATTATTTTTACGTAGAATTATTAAAATACATTATTGATGAATTCCTGTAGAATGTTCTAAAAACTTAATTTTAGGAATATGAATAAATGGTAGTTGCGGTCCAGCAGCCAAGTAACTATTATAGGAATGTCACAAAATCATTTCGCATGAAAAACCGATGTGTCATTATACTATTTTTAAGACACTTACTGATCATTATCAGTATAATACAACTGCTGTAAAGTTCAGAACGGAAATTACCTTATATGAAACACTGAACTCATTTTTGCGTCAAGTTTATTCTATAGCCAGTATTAAATATGCAATAAGCATATCTGTTTTCCTCTTTTCTCCTTTGGAGTGAATCGTTTATAACAATGAATTTATTTAATAACACGTTAGAAAACGATTAGGTGACACCTGAAGATGAAATTTTCGTTAAACGTTCCACGTGGTGTATTTAAAGCATCGTTCGGAACCGTCACCATTGAAGTTTAGATAATCGGCCATGCATTAATTCTCAATTAAACGACGAAGAGAATTCAAATTTTCAACCAATAAATTTTACATGGTCCGGCTTTTATTAATAAGTATTACAAAATTATCGAAGTTTTGACGGGTGATTCGTGTTTTGTAGTTTCTCAAGTTTAAAGAAACTATTCGTTAAAATTAAAATCGAATCTATAAATATTATTTTAAGTTTTGACCCTTTTAGAGAAGTTTCAAAGTTAAATTAAAGAGAGGCATTTGATTCATGTTTAATCTTGTTACAAAAAATTAATTATTTCCATGTATACAAACAATAAATGATTTTCATAATAAATCTACATAATGAATGAAATTCGACCTACATTATCAATTTGCGTCGCAAACCACAACTGAATTTACCACTAAAAATGGCTGAAATCTCCCGACTCGAATTGCACATTTATTTGGAGTTTCGTGAGGGCAGTAGCCGGGAATCGATAGTCTTCCCCTCACCGATTTTTCAACCAATACTTATACCTTTTTGTTTCCTTGCCCTCCTTACCAACTCCATACACGCGTCCGTACACTGTGCTGCCTTGTTAATCCTCCCTCTATATGTGTAGTGTGGCCGGCTTCTTAGCTTCGGCGCTGCCCCCCGGGCGCAATTCTCCCGAGTCTTTACGAGCTCGCGCGAACAATTTGAACTCTCGGGCGGGAAGTTCTCTGCTGAAGAACTCTTCGTAAAGTCAAAGTAGAAAGGACATTCCGGAAAATGGATGAAAGCTTACAACTATCGCAGGTGGGAACTGGGCATATTTTTCCTAACGAAATTATTACTTTCGCAGGTAAAGGGAGCAGCTTATAAATTGCGGAAAAAGTAGAGTATGATGTATACGTCGCATTCTCGCGAGCTGACTCGTCCAGAGAGGTGCGGAAGAATTATCGTATACGTTCGCTCGGCGCAGAAACCCCGCATTCGCGAAGCAGCGGAGCGCGAGGAATCCATTAATTCATAATTAAATATAGAAGAATCTCGGCGGATCGATAAATATTGAGCGCGCATCTCGTCGTTATTCGCGCCATCGCGCGGCAAGTAACCCAATTAAGCGGGAAGCTGAACAAGAGCTTAGAGCAGAGCCGGAGCCGCTTCGAAAAAAAGAGGCGCGCTCTTGAATCGCCCGATCGGCTCCATTCATTAAAAAGCGGCCCCGCGCTGACATTCGCTGCTCGGCGAGCAAAGTCGAAGCGTCACGACGAAGCTATTCTGCACGCTCGAGAGAGGTGATTGTTGTACCGAGTTTGTTGTTACTTGTCTACTTTGCCGATAATCGCTTTTGTCAATTTGTTTGCGGTCAGTTTTCTTCTGCGTAAGTTTAAGAAATTTTAGACAGTCTAGCTTTCGCTTTTTCGCTCGATAATTTTTGCCTTTCTTGTCTTGCTTTTTAATGTCGCGTGTGTGTAGATTGGGATAATAACGGTGTTTGTTTTTAACTCAAATATTTATTTATCGCTTACGTATATTTAATCACGATTGCAGATTGTTTG
Organism: Ormyrus pomaceus; assembly: GCA_900474385.1. NCBI lineage: Eukaryota > Metazoa > Arthropoda > Insecta > Hymenoptera > Ormyridae > Ormyrus > Ormyrus pomaceus. The sequence goes on along the minus strand of UCOM01000625.1, from coordinate 5,659 downwards.
CTGATATATCAAAGACAAATACGTGAATTTGTTGAGTGTATAAAGAATTAACACTTTGAGAAGCACTAAATTTTTTCATCAGCTATATGCATACAATGGTTTTGAAAATACATAAAATTCACTCATACTGTATCTAACAATTGTTTCAATACTTTTGGAAAATATCATTTGACATTTCGGACTCTGAAAAGTGATCGAAAATTTAATTCATTTTAAAAATACGAGCGGTATATAGTTTCAAAAATGTAAAGAATTTTTATTACTCGTAGATGTTTGTATATCTGTAACTGTTACAAACTCAAACAAAATGCGATTGAATTTTTCCAACAACTCGAACCAGACTCTAAAAAAACCCCTTAACAAACTCAATCGCCTGTAAGTTTAAGCGCCAGTCAATTTAACACTGCTTCAACCCGCATTGCAATGACTACCATGACCCCACTACGTATATACGAAACGAATAAAATCGTAATCACCACCGCGAGCTTAAACCTCGCAGCCGTCGGCGAAAGATGGACTTGCCGCTAAAAAGCTTCAAGCGTCGCCTGATTAACCCCCGGCAATTGAATCTCTCGGGCAGCCTCGCGAGAATCGCAGAAATGCGAAGCCTCCCGCGCAACAATCTCAAGCCCTCGAACGATTAAAATGCCAAGCCAGGTGGCGCGTCCCGGTCAGTCTCGTCAACCTCGGCGATCCGTCATCCTTGCCCAATAACGATCGCCGCGTGCAATGCGCGCGCGCGCTCGCCCGCGGCCTAATAATACCGGCCGATAGGACATGCCTCGGGGCACTCTGGCCGCCGGCTCAGGACGACGATGACGACGAGCCCCGCGGAGGAGCGAGCGGCGGCGATCGCGGCCGCCTGCGCCCAGGTCGACGTCGAGCGACTGCCGCCCCGCCTCGTAATCACCGGCGAGCGGAGGCCCCGCTGGTCATCCCGCAACGCGGCCACCCCCATCTCGCCCCATCAGCTGATCGACGGACGCGTACTCAGGAGCGCCCTGCTCATCAACCGGAAGCGGAAGAAGAAGCGAGCGCTCAGGTTCCCCGAGGACGAGGTGGCCGGGGCATTGGAGCCGGAGAACCCCTGGAGGTTCAGTGAGTATAGAAAGCAAAGGAAGCTTTGGGAAACAGTTTGCTTTTGGCCAGTATATATATATGAATACTAAGAGATGACGTTTTTAAATCGGCAGGAATTTTCACGTGGGTTTATTTATAAAGTTTAATATCAATGCTATTCGACTGACGAATGATTGACGATCCTTTCGACGGACGCCGTTGAGTTAAAGCCAATTTTTATCGTTCCGAACTGTCAATACTAACTTGTCTATATGAGCACCAGACTGCAATATAAGTGCTTTAAAATATTTTTTCACTTCAGCTTATAACAACGGCCGCCCAACGACTGTGGCAAATTCAGACTTCGAAAAAGCAAAAAAAAAAAAATTCAACGGAATCCAGCCGCAAACCGATTTTTATTCCGCAGCCGCCCGAGAAGCCGTCGTCGTCGGTTGACGAAAGACGCGAATCGTTGCGATAACAGAGAGCTTTCGCGCTTGTCAACAGAGGGGAGAGGAGCACGCGCGGGTACGCGGCGCGAAATCGGGCCAGGCCGCGACACAGACAGCGCAGGAGCCGAGAGAAAAGCGGCGGGCGGCTCGTCTCCTCTTCCTCGTTCGAAATTTTTTTTTTCTTTCTAGAGCGCTATGCGCCCCTTTCACAATCGGCCGTCTCGTTCGCTCGCCCTAATAATAGATCGCGCGCCGCGCGATTTGAGCTTATTTTTCTTTTCGCGCACGGCACGGCTTGCATCATCGCGGCCCGACTGGCTCATTCGAGTTTTTTTTGTTTTTTTTTTTTTTTGTTTTTTATATGACGCGAAGTCGCGAGAGCGGCTGATTATTATCGAGGCGCGGAGGAAAATTGAGAGAACCGGTTTTGCATCTGCTTGTGTAATTTTCGTTGTAGCTATAAGGCAGGACGGCGCGAAAGATTGTTTTATCAAAAACTTATGGAATGTTCGTTCATTATTGGAGCTTGATTGCAAATAATTGCAGGTTTTAATATTGTATTACGAAGAGCTTCGTATATGCAGTTTTTTTTTTTTTTTTTTTTTTACTAAAGAAAGCCTTGATCGATTACAGACGCAACCTTTTGCAGGAAAAGACGTGAAAAGAGATGCGGTACTCGCCGCTTATAGGGAAGCCTGCTCGAAGCACAAAGTGTCTCCCTTGCAAAGTGTCATGTATCAACTTAAGGTAATAACCTTTGTCTGCCTGTATCGCCTTACTTAAAAAGTAGAGTACGTTTATCAGATAATAAATTTTTGGTAATTCCACTAACTTTTGGTCCTTTGCTAACCGCCACTGTACTCCAACAAAAGTAGGGTACAATACTTTATTGGAACCAAAGACCGCACCCTGCTTTTAATTCAAACTCCTGAATTAATTCAACAATTGAAACAAGAGTTATTCGTTGTATTGTTACAGTTAATGAACAACATCGACGATCGTTGCGAGGAGCTCTCCTTTCGATGCAATACTCTTTGCCAAAACGACTGCGAGGCTCTGGAGGAAGTATTCCGGCGAATCTTATTTTACAAAATCGATTTGAGCGGAGCGATCGCCGAGGATGCAGTAAGTGATGTGTTGTATATACCTTAAAAGTAGCCTTCCAGCGCCAAATTTTAGTCCAATTCGTCTGGCTTTTTTTTTTTGCAGAGCGCCGAAGTTTTGTTCCAAATATTCGAGTTCTACGAGTCGGTGACGCACCTGGACCTGTCGAACAACCAGACGATCGGCAGTTACGGCTGGCAGGCCTGCAGTCGAATGTTGAGAAAAGTAAAAAAAAGCTATATACCGTCGCCAGAAAGCTCTGAAGGGATAAAACTTATTTCTGCGCAAAATTTATGCTCTCTTACAGTTTTCTTAAATGAAATTGACAGGAATGAGTTTTCATCGATTTTTAGTCTTACGCTCGTATACACATTCATTTTTATACTCAACTATTTTTAGACGCAATCACTCAAGCGACTCGATGCCGCAAATGTCAGCTTTAATGAAGAGTATATGACCATAATGACCAGGGGATTGAGATATGCTTACCTGTACGTTTTGCGATTGGATTCTTGTAACATTTCCGGACGATTGATGGAATTATTGGGTACTTACATATGAAATTTTTATCGTAGATATTGTATTTTTTTTTTTTGTGAAAAATGACTCGTGAAAGAATAATTTACGCGTTTGTGCAGTTATAGCTTTAAAATTTAACATGGCTCTACGGCAGCTTTACCTTTGCAATAATGGAATACAAAGACCAGATTGCCTGCAACTTGAAATCCTTTTGAAGTTCAACAGCCGACTGTCGTATCTTGATCTCAGGTAATTCAATTTTAATGAAACAGTCCAAATGTAAAGAATAATAACATAAAACAGCTTTTATGTCAAATTAAAATATGCCACAAAATTATTAAATACATATAATATCGAATGGAAACCTTGAATTAAAAGAAAGAGCATAAAAGATAAATTCTTCAAAAGTGGGTCACGACTGAGAGTCGAATGAACAAACTTTTATCGATTTCGAAAAACTTTGCGAAATAGATAAAACCAAATCCCAAAATAAAACAAAAATCACCAATTTATATTTTATTCTTATATCTTTTATTTATTTAAACGAGAAATGAGGTCAATTTTAGTAGTAGCAAAAGATAGAAAAACATTCTAAAAAGCAAACTTATTTCTTAGCGATAATCTAATTGAAGACGATGGTTTGTATTACATCATCAACGGGATGACTCACCAATTGCATTTTGGAAAAGACATAAAATCGAAGAAAGGCCTCGAGACTTTGATATTGTGGAATAACAAGTTGACCAGACGATCGGCGCCATACTTTAACGCAGCCATTGTAGGTAAAGCAATTTATTATGACAGTAATATGCACAAAGTGTGAAAACCTCGCACTCGAAGCACTCGTATCATTTATGAAGAGTAATGAGCAAATATTCATGCCCTAGAGAGAATCCAAGACCTTGAAATATCTGAACATCGGCTCGAACGTCCTCATGGATAACACCATTATGGAAATCAGGAGTGCCCTGATGGAGAAAAAAATTTTGAAAAAGCTGGACCTTCGATCTACCGAAATTACCTGCTTTGGGCTCTCCGAAATAGCATCGATTCTTAAAGTCAATAGTATTCAAGTGAGTTTGAACATAATTTTTCGATTGTTTATGGCTCAGAACTTTTTAAATAAATTTTTATTTTTTTAGATGCTCGATGTAAGAAATAATCCTGTTTATAAACTTGGAGTTTTGAGCCTCATAGACGCCGTGGAAGTAAACAAGCGAGTTATAGAAATACTTATTGACGAAAAATCAAAAATTAAATCTGTGAGTTAATATATATATACGCCGTAAATAATATAGTTTAGTTAATAATTGAGATTTTTTACTTCGTATTATAGACTACTAAAATTAAGGCGAAATATAGCGAATTAGTGAAGCAGCTACAAAATTTGTGTGAACGAAATAAAGAACTTTTAAAAGAAGGTAACAAACTTTAAGCAAACTTTAGACTTTCGATTACGTTAATTATAATTTTTATAAAACTAATTATTTCACAGAATTGAATGAAGAAGCCGAAGACGGGTATGAAGGCGAAGACGAAGATGGAGATTCAATGTTTGACGAGGATGATTTAGAAAGGTTGGAAGAAGCGCAAGAAGAACTCCCGAGTCAGTACAAGCGTTACATGACATGGAAAATATAGCCTATTGAATTTAACCAATTTGATTTTTGAATTTAGTAGAAAAATGCGAAAAATTTTTGCTAGATCCAAATCAAATTATTATTGTTAATATTGTAAATAAATAACTTAGATTGCTAGATTTTAATAAGAAATAAATAAAATATATTTTTCCATTAATGCGTCTGTGTATAATTTGTTTTGATGTATAAACAAAATTCAACAATACAACCTAATAGGGCAGCCAGGCAGTACGGGAACTCTAACTTTAATTCAATATTGCTTTTAAGTATTCAAAAATTTAAACAATAAAAAAAAAGAAATCAAGAGATCAACATCCGTAGAAATAGAATCAATAGTTAAAATAATTGTTTTTTCAATTTTAGTATATACTAAAAATGATTTAAATAAACTTCTTCAAAAATGCCCAACTTGCCCGACAGATGGGTGGAGTTGGGCACGGCGGCGGGCACAAGGAGTACACTGCACGGTATTCAAACGCTATAATAACTTCTCTGTAATTTTCTTTTACTTTAATTAATAATAAAAAAAAATAAATGGGTGAATTAAATAAAATAATAATATATTTAATTTTTTTTAAGAATAAAATTTGATTACTTATAAAAAATTAACCAAATCACTTTTATAAAAATACCTACTAAGTAATTAACAATAAAAAGTAAATACACGGAAAAAAATTTGGAACTGCGAGTGTTCAAATATTTTTGAACAGCCAGAGGTTGCTCTCAACACGTTTATTTACGAAATCTGTACTCTCAGAGGTCCAAACCTCAACCACTGCGCGTTCAATTTTTTTTTGAACTGTAGCGTTTCAAGCTTTGGACCTCTCAGAGTACCAATTTTTGTAAACAAGAGCGTCGAACGGGGGGACCTCTGGCTGTTCAAGA